>JAJIBD010008907.1:0-62327 GCA_021461705.1 Cryptotis parvus
TGTTGTTTTTGATATGCCAAATACCAGTAACAATTTTAGACCTCATTCCCATGATTGAAGGAATAGTTTGAGGCTCTTTATGTTCCTGGAGCAAGTAGGTGCCCTTGGGCTACCAACTTGCTAGCATGAGACAGGACATACGGAGATGTTACTGGTGCCTGCTCGAGCCAATCAATGATGAACAGGAAGACAGTGATTACATGAGTAATGTAGTTACACAGATAATTTGATAGAGAAAAGTAAGTCACTCACTTACAAATTATTTTCAATATATAGGCACTATCATATCTTTTAGATTTTAGACTTGTGAGTGCTTTTAGATTTGTAAAGGTTGCTTTTAAAAGCATTGCTAATGCTTTAATTTGTTCTATATTTATTTTCTTTTAAATCTTTTAAAATTGAATCAGTGAGATACACAGTTACGAAGGTTGTTCATGACTGAGTTTTAGTTATTGCTCTCTATTTCTTAGAACCCTTCTATTTCTTTCCATAATAGAAAAAAACTTTTCCCCCCCTTTCTCTTCCTACGGTATAAACATATTTATATTGCACAGCTAAATTAAAAAAAATGGAATTATGGGTGGGAAACTGGGGACATTGATGGAGGGAAGGGTGGTGGGATTTGTATTGAAATATTTAATGCCTGAAGCAAGTGTATTATGAATAACTTGATTAATCACAGTAATAATGATTTTATTAAAAAATCAAACTACTTGGGACATTAAAACTTTAATAAATAACTGGTTTGCAAGTATTTTATCCCATTTATTAGGATTTTTTTTTCTTTGCAAGGCAAAAAGCTTTTATACCTTGATGTAATCCCACTTTTTTTTTCCTGGGGGTCAGGGCTGAGGAGAGGCCATACCTGGCAGTACTCAGGGCTTACACCTGGCAAAATTCAGGGGACCTTACAGGATAGGTGGTGAGTATAGAACTCAGGTCAGCCACCACGCCAGGCAAGTGCACTGCCCACTGTACTATCTCTCTTGCCCCATAATCTTAATTAAAAAATATTTTGTGAATATACATAATTTGTCTTTGTTTTTGGCCATACCCAACAACATTTGGTGATTACTCCTGGCTCTGCACTCAGGAGTTACTCCTGGCAGTGCTTGGGGACCAGATGAGATGCCAGGGATTGAACCTGGAGTTGGCCACATACAAGGCAAGTGCTCTAGTCACTGCACTGTCTCTCCAGCTCTACCTTTTAATTTTGGTTTTGTTTCCTGAACTTCTGGTATCAAGTCCAAAAAGGCATTGCCAAGATCAATGTCAAGTATATTTACCCTATGTTTATTTTTATCTAAGACTTTTATAGTTTCAGGTCTTATGCTTAAAACTTTACTCATTTAGAGTTGATTTTTGGGTAGGGTCTAAATGACATTGCAGTTTTATTCCTCTGCACATGGACATTCATTTTTCCCAAAGCATATTTTGAAGACTATCCTTTCCACAGTGTGTGTGTGCTTACTTCCACTGTCAAAGATTAAATGACCAAATTAGATGACGTTATATATGGACTATCTATTTTCTTTTTTATTGGTCTGTGTCTGTGACAAACCAATAAAAGGTTTATATATCTTATACCACACCATTTTATTTTTACTACTATGTATTTGTAATATAGCTTAAAATCAAAAGTCTTAGGCCTTAAGTTTTGTTCTTTCTGAGATTTCTTTGGACATTTGGATCTTTGTGGTTCTCTACAGTGAATTTCAACCAGTTCAGAGTCCTGTATGAAAATCTGTATGAAAATGAGCAAGGAGAACTCAGATATGTTTGTATCATGGTTTCTTGAGATTTTACAAAGTGAATTGCTACTCTTCAGTTGTTGGCTGTAGTCTCTTGTCTCTTCTTCCTGTGTATGAGCTCCAGGTCAGAAGTCCACTCAAGACCAGTTGCCCAACTAGTCATAGTCCCTTTGGTTTTCTTTTTCTTCTCTAGTTGTGCCTTATCATGTGAGAACTGCTTCTTTTTCTGTCATTGAGTTTAGCACATGTGGGGAACAATGAGAGGAATTTACCAGTTCTGTTCCTTCCTTTATGCTTTGTCTTATCTCTGCTTTAAACTATTTCCACTGCTTCACTGGGTTTCCCCATACAAGCAAGACTTCAAATGACCCACTGGGTTAACCAGAATACCTTGCATCCCTCCCTTTCCATTACACTTCCACCATAATTATTCCACGTACATTTTAGAATGGGTTTACTCTATTTTTATGAAAAATGTCTTTGGAATTTTTATAGGGATTCTGCTGACACTATTGACTGCTTTAAAAATATGGAAATTTTAACAATATTAATTCATATGATTCACAAACATGGAGTACCTCTCTATACATGTGCTCTTTATTTAATCAATGTCATAGTTTTCAGAGTTCAGGTTTTTCTCAATAATAAAATATAAACTGGACTAGGTGGTCCTGGTGGTCCCCAGCACAGCTGGGATTGAGCAGCACTCCCAGCTGCTTCTCAGACCCTTGAATTGCCGGCTAATGTGTAATTACTAGGAGTGGCCCTGGGTCTTCTGAGCATAACCTGGGAAGACTGATCAAATCAAATCAAAGCAAATCAACGGATTAAAAGGTAGGCAAAGGGAGTAAGTAAACCTCTTCTTCCCAAAGAAGACAGTATAAATGCCCAACAGGATTTACGTTCTCCCAGGCCCAGCATAAGGGCAGCCATTTTCAACATCCAGACTCCACAGCACTTCAGAGCTCCACCCAAGAGAAAAGCTGATCTCAAGCCCTACTCATCAGACCAGGTACACTTGAACCAAAGACATAGATACCTGGGGCAGAGCTGGTATTCAAACCTAGGTATGCTTGGATTAGATGGATTCTGTACATGAATAGGAACCACTAATCCTATTAGTGGATTAGATGATCCACTAATAATAAATGTAATACACCTTAAAGCAACAATGAGGTATAACTTCACACCTGCTAGGATGACTATTACTAAAAAGGCTGGAGATAACAAGTGGCAGAGAGTGGGAAGGAAAAGCGATACCTGGGGCTAGAGAGACAGTACAAGGCCAAAGAACTGGCTGTGCATGTGGGCCACCCAGGTTCTGTTCTGGGCACCTGCATATGGTTCCCTGAGCACTTCCAGAGATTGCTCTCTAATGGATGTGTCCCTCCTGCCAAAAAAAAAAATAGTTCAATTAAAAAGAAAGGATAGCCAAAGGAGTCACCGTTGGGAAGAATGTAAATTGGAATAGTGTTACAGTAAATAATGTGAAGGTGTCTCAAAAATTTAAAACAGAAACTATTGTATTACCCAGAAATTTCCATACTGAGTGTATATCCTAGAGAATTAAATTAGAAGAGTCATCTGTACCCCAATGTTCATTTCAGCATTACTCATCATAATTAAGATATGAAAATACCTGCCTCCATCAGCAGATGAGTTAAAGTTTCCATATCTGTACATGGTATAGAGATAGACATTAGAAAACAATTCTGGGGGGCGATAGCCCAGCGGGTGGGGTTTGCCTTGCACGCGGCCGCCCCAGCCGCCGGGTTCGATCCCCGGCGCCCATATGGTCCCCTCAGCACCGCCAGGAGTAATCCCCGAGGCAGAGCCAGGAGAAACCCCTGAGCATCGCCGGGTGACCCAAAAAGCAAAAAAAAAAAAATACAATTTCTAATTTACAAAAGGGTTAATATTAAATTTAACAGATAAAATCACATATCACTTGTATCACTTGTCTTCCTGTTGTTCATTGATTTGCTCAAGTGGGCACCAGTAACATCTCCTTATGTCCTGTTACGTGTTAGTGTAGCCCAAGGGCATCTGTTCACTCCAGGAACACAAAGAACCTCAAACCATTCCTTCAGGTCATGGGAATGATGTCTATAATTGTTACTGTAGTTTGGCATATCAAATATGACATGGGTAGCTTGCCAGGCTCTGCCGTGTGGGTGGAATACTCTCGGTAGTAGGTTATCAGTTCATGCATTTACTGATGAACAAAGTGGGGAGAGAGATCGGCTTTTCTCTTGGGTGGAGCTCTGACGAGCTGTGGAGTCTGGATGTTGAAAATGGCTGCCCTTATGCTGCAGAGGTGCCTCTGGCTTCTTGCAAGGCTCTATTGGGATGGCAGGCCAAGGCTAGAACCTGCCTTCTCTCCTGGACGTCTCATGATCAGCTGAGCACAGGGAGAGCCAGTAGCAGCTCTGCCCCATGTATCCACATAAATCACATATATGATGTATAATATCAGTGTCTATCCTGGAGTACCTAATACTTAATAAGTCAGACAGAGAAAGACAAACAACTGAATATTCAGTTACATGTGGAATCTAAACAAAGAGAAACTCATACAACCAGAGGGTAGCATTGGTGGTTAGCAGGGACTTACAGGTGAAAAAAATAAGATGATGGTCAAAGGATAGTAACTTTTAGTAATAAGAGAATTAAGTTAGTTCTCTAACTATAGTTAGTAATTGCTGGGGTATGCTAGGCACCCCAACAAAATACGGAACAGGGTCCAGGGTATCCTCTTCTTCCCCAGGGGACTGGTGGCCAGCAGATGGAGAAAGACAGGAGAAACCAGCAAAGTTTCAAAAGGCTTTACTTTCACAGGTTCTGGTATACAATCCAGTAACAGGAAAATCCCAGATTTATGTTTCTAGCTGGGCCCTGAATTCAGAATCTTAGGCCAAGATGGCCACTACCACATGTTAAGGCCCAACAGGGAAGAGAACAGAGAGGAGGAGAGAAAAGGCAAAAGGCAAAAGGAGAAAAAGAGTGAAAAGAAAGCAGGCTTAAGTTTTTATATCCCAACAACACAGACTGCCCACATCAACGGGAAGCAGTTGGGGTCAATTCCCCTCAGGTAACTCCTCCCAGGACCTCACCTAGGTCCTTTGAAATGTTAATGCTGCCCAGCCAAGATCTACCTTGAAAGCACCCCTGCAGGGTGTAGAATGGAGGAGGGGCATTATCTTTACCTATGAATATCTTACAGCCAGGTATATTTCTCCAAGCCTTCACAAGAGTCTCATCTTCATAGTTGTTTTGTATATTAGCCTTTAGACTTATTAGAGGACCACGTTTGCTTGCTTGGAGGCTAACAACATTTCTCTCTGGTCTACTTACTTAGAGATCCAACGTGGCCAGGTAAATATACTGGTAAGATTCTAGCTAGTCCCACAATGATTGTGGCAGCATGAGAGAAAATATTTATACCAGCTAACATAGAATACATGGTAAGATATACTGCCACATTCAAACTGTTCTCCTATCTACAAAGTGGTCTGCAAGAGGCAACTCCAGGCAAGACACAGAGGCTCTGGGCAATAGTGTACTGCAACAAATAATAATATATGGTGCATTTGAGATTTGCAGAGAGAGGAGATCTTGAATATTCTCACTGTAGCATTTCTTTAAAAAGGTAGCACTTTTTTCTTTATAAGGGATGTGTTATTGATTGTGCTAATCATTTCATATTGAATAAACATATCAAGCATCATGCTATATAGCTTAAAGTAAATCCCAAGTATAAACATTTTCCCAAATAAAACATATCAAATTTCATATTATATAGCTTAAAGTTGACTTTTTCCCCCCAAATATACTTCAACAGAATTGAAAACAACTATTTAAACAGTTGCCAAAGAGACAGTACAGGGGTTAAGACACATGCCTGGCTTGTACCCTATCTGGTTTATCCTGCCACCACATATCCAGACTTCACCAGGTGGGTTCCTGGATGGATCCCTGTCACCATAGGACCAGAGCAGCACCACATGCGTGGGCTCTGACACTGAACTGCCAGTCTGACTGCCTGAGAATGCTGGGAGAATCCAGGACTCTATGAGCACCACTTGGGAAACCCTTCGCTTCCCATATACACACACACGTATGTATATATATATATATATATATATATATATATATTTACATATATATACTTGTATATATGTATATATATGTATATATATCATGATCACGATCTTCCCGTTGATCATCTATTTGCTAGAGCAGGCACCAGTAATATCTCCATATGTCCTGTCTCATGCCAGTAGAGCCAGGGGCATCAGCTTGCTACAGGAACATAAAGAGCCTCAAACCATTATATTAGGTCATGGGAATGACCTAATATAATTGTTACCGAATTTGGCATATCAAATACAACATGAGAAGCTTGCCAGGCTTGCCGAGCGGGAGGCAAACTCTTTTAAACACCTCCAAATAAAGCATTTATTGATGAACCGTGTGGCCACTTGAGGCCGCGCCAGCAGGGCTGTGATGGGCTGGTTTGCTGGGTGAAGTTCTGATGAGAGGGAAGTCCAAATGTGGAAAATGGCAGTGCCTGTGGAGTGAGGGGGTGGTCTGGCTTATTGTGAGGCTCTGTCAGATGGTGGGCCAGGCCTAGAACCCGCCATGCCTCCCGACTGCTTCATGAACGGCTGGGCACAGGGACAGCAAGGAACAGCTCTGCCCCATGTCTGAGAGTCTCTGGACCAGCATACCTGGGCTGGATTGAGGAAAAAACTGTAGCGTGGGTGTCGATGATCGGGGCTGTGATGGGCTGGTCTGTTGGGTGTAGTTCTGACGAGAGGGAAGTCCAAATGTGGAAAATGGCGGCGCCCGTGGAGTGAGGGGGGTGGTATGGCTTGTTGTGAGGCTCTGCCGAGGTGGTGGGCCAGGCCTAGAACCCGCCATGCCTCCCAACTGCCTCATGAACGGCTGGGCACAGGAAGAGCAAGGAACAGCTCTGCCCCATGTCTGAGAGTCTCTCGACCAGCATACCTGGACCCGGATATATGTATATATATGTATATATATATATATATATATATATATATATATATATATATGTATATGTATATGTATATGTATATATATGGTTGGGGAGCCGCTGGTGTTCCCAACAGTATCAGGACAGAAGTTCTCTTCTACCTCTGGGGCCACCAGGGAAAGGATGAAAACTCACGAGTCTGGCACAATTCCAAAAGGCTTTTAATAGTAAAACAACTCTACCACTGCAATCCAATATAATGGAAGACCTCTATCTCTGGTCAGAACTTAGACCATACACAAGAGCCCAAGTTTCCTACTAAAGAGGATCCTACAAGAGAAAGTCCCACCAAAGTGAATCCCACCAGAGAAGAACAGTACCTCAAGTCAGTGCCTTTTATATACACAAAAGTAATCCCAACTCCAGGGAGGGTCCTATCAACAAAATCAACTAAACAGCTTCTAGATAGTAGAATAGTGTAGAAGGGTGGTGCCACACTCTACTACAGTCCTAAACAAATGATTATGCCAAGGACTAATCCCTTCTTCATCTCTTACATTAGAGATTATATTTTATGTAAAACAATGGAGATAGAGGGGGCTGGTATAAAGTAATACATCATAATTTCGTGGGCTTCATGTAATCTAGATGGTATCCACAAGGGCTTCATGTAATCTAGATGATGCCCACAAAGTCCTTCTTATTTATTATCTGTATCTTGTTCTCTGTACACTGAAAGGTCACACTCGCCTTCTTGAGGGCAAACTAGTATGATCCTTCCTATAATCTTAAATGACAGTATGAATGTAGCCAGGTGGTAGTCTCCTGGTAAATTCTAACTGTCCCACCCTGGGACCAGTGGGTATAAAGAGGGGCTGTTCCCAATCTAGATAACATAGAAGTCATAGTAGATATATAAGTCAGAAGTTACTCATTCAGAGTCAAGGTGACTTCTGTAAATGCCACACACTCCATCAGTGTTTACACAGAAGAGAGATCTCATTACATGAACCCTGGCTTAAGAACATGTAAATAGCTTAAACTGTGAGTGGATAGATGAAGTAGATTAAACATCAAAGCTCCCAAGCTAGCTAGGCTACATACATACGTACAAATATATGTATATATAAATTAATATATACATTATAAATTAATATATACATTAATTTATATTAACGTATATATTACCGACTGGATCCCACAGGATGTCAAAAGATCATGTGACTGCCCACCTACAAGATGGTCAGAGTTATTTGTCAAGACCCTGAATGAACGGTTTGAGGCTCTTTGTATTCCTGAAGCAACCATATGCCATTGGGCTACACTGGCATGTGATAGGGTCAAATGAAAATATTACTGGTGCCTGCTCAAGCAAATCGACGAATAACAGGATGTAAAGTGATCAAGCGATATATAAATTAATATATATTTGTTTTTTAAAGCAAAAACAATTATGGATCAGCAATAATTTGGGGAAATAGAAAAGTTTATAAGGATAAATACAGAAAAAAAGTTGGTAGTTGTGTTAATAAAAAAAAACTAGCAAAAGTTTAACTGAGGTGTGATATTCATTTATCTGGTAGGAGGGAATATGTGATTTTTAATGATGAACACTCCATCCTTCGGTCTCTTATATGACAATATGTGAGAGTCCTCTCATCCCTTATTCTTCTATCTCCACCCCACAACTCTCCACACTCCCTGACTAATACTATAGTATTGATTGGAAACTAGCTTTGTATTCATTTAGACTGACCTTCATTGTTTAATGATAGATACAGAAATTAATTAGAAATTAAATTAAAATGTAACTTTGCTAATCCCTACTAAATGGTCTGTCTAAGCCCCAGGAACAATATCCATGTCTTCAGATTGTCAAAGACAGTAAACATGTTTATGAGATTTTTTATCCAGAAGGAAAAAATAATAAGCCCTATCTCACTATCCTAGTTTTACTCTCCATATGTTCATGTTTTTTGTTATACATCTTGGACAAGTTACTCTCTAATTCGTTGGTCGTGTTCTTTCACCAGATGTATCCTCAATCCAGCCATAGAAATGACTGCTCATCAACACACAATTGTTGAGTGGGTCTAGTGTTGTTTTTGCATGCAGCCAACCCAGATCCAATCCCTGGCATCTGTACAGTCCACCAAGCCCTGTCAGGAGTGATTTCTGATTGCAGAGCTAAGAGCAACCCCTGAGCATCACTGGGTGTGGCCCAACTTCCCCCACCAAAACAAACTAACATCACTTGATCACTTGAGATCCCATTATTCATTGATTTGCTCGAGCGGGCACCAGTAACATTCAATTTGTCCCTGTACATGCCAGTGTAGCTCAGTGGCATCTACTTGCTCCAGGAATTCAAGAGCCTCAAACCATTCATTCATGGTCTTAAGAAAGAAGTCTGACCATCTTGTAGGTGGGTGGCCACATGATCTTTTGATGTCCCATGGGATCCAGTCGGTAACAGCTCTAGTCCAGTGGTCATCTCCAAGTCACGTTACATGTCCAGCGCATCTGATTATTGATGCCTTGGCAAATGAGACAGCGTCCCTGATTCTTGATTGTTGACAGAGGTCGGAACTCCAGATTCCTTCTCTCACTTGAGTGAGGTGTGATATTCCAAGCATAGCTCTTTCAATTCCTCTTTGAGAGACCCGAATAGCATTCTCATCCAGCTTTCTCAGGGCCCAGGTCTCTGAGGCATATGTTAATGCAGGTAGAATGGTGGAGCCAAAGAGATGTGCCCAGAGGCAGAGGTTCTTTTTCCTTTTAGCTATTTCTTTGATGCTCTTGAAGGCATTCCATGCCGCTCTCTTCCTCCTGCGCAGCTCAGGTTTTAGGTCATTCATCATGTTGACTTCTTGACCTAGGTACACATAACTGCTGCATTTAGAGATGTTTGTTCCATTGAGATTGAATGGGGCATCTGGAACTAGTTGTTTTTCATGAATATTGTTTTGTTGAGATTAGCCTGTAGACCTTCCTTTCCACATTCATGGTCAAAGTCAGCAAGCATTTGTGCCTCTTGGCTAATGTTTGTTGTTATCAGAATGATGTCATCAGAGAAGCGGAGGTGGTGTAGTTGCTGACCATCTATCTTCATTCCCATTGCTTACTGTTCTAATTGTCGCATGACATTCTCGAGGGTGGCACTGAAGAGTTTTGGTGAAATGATATCACCCTTTGAACCCCTCTATTTACATCAATGATCACTTCCTTGTAGAATGGTGAGATCCTAGTGGTGAATCCGTAATACAGCTCATAAAGGAGCTTGATGTATTGAGTTTGAATGCCCTGTTTGGCTAGGGCTTTGATTACCACTTTGGTCTCCACAGAATCAAAGGCTTTCTTTAAATCAATGAACGTGAGACAGAGTGGCATCTTGAACTCCCTACAAACCTCAATGAGCTTGGTTACCATATGGATTTGCTCAATTGTGTTGAATCCTTTTTGGAAGCCAGCTTGCTCGCATGGTTGTCCTTCATCTAATGTTCTGCCAATCCTGTTCAGGAAGTCTCAAATGAACAGCTTGTAGATGACTGACAACAGGCAGATCGGGCGATAGTTGCCAATGTCATGAATGTCTCCCTTCTTGAACAGTAGAACTGTCCTGCTGGTTTTCCATTGGGAGGGAACCTTACATTCAGACAGGTAGCGTGTGAAGAGATGAGCCAGTGTATTGATGAGTACTGACAGCAGATTCTTCATGTGTTTGGGTCTGACTTTTGGCCAGGTGCTGTTCACTTCTTTAGCGACAGAATGGCATGTCAGATTTCAGAAAGGAGAACTTTGGGAATGACATATCCATCCTGTGGAATTTGGTATGTGGGCAGGTGGACGTGGCTATCAAAGAGATCCAAACAGAAGTCATTGATAATCTTCTCCATTGCCTTTACGGAAGATGTGATAGATCCATCAGGATGTCAGAGGGCATCATCTTGGTCTTATAGTTGGTGAGAGACAGGTGGGTGTTGTGAGTGCTTTTCCTGGCTTCTGCTGCATCAGCCAGTATTGCTGCTCTTCTCTCTTTGAGGACTTCCCTTTATTGCTTCTCTGTACTGCTTTGTAAGCTTGTACTTTAGCTTGTAGTTGCCTGAGGCTCATGCCTTGCCACGTTGGCGAGTGAGCTCGAGAGTTTTTGAAGACAGGTGTCCTTTTGTGGCTTTCTCTCTCTCGACATTCCTCGCACAATCCTGGAAGTGCTGAACCATTCGGTTGTATTCTTCATCGATGTCGTCAATGATGGCATCTTCCCATGTTGTCACAATGGTGCCAAAGAGTTCCCAGTTGGTGGTCATTCTGGGAGTTCTCTTCTTAAACTTTGTAGCCTTTTCTTCCAATTCCATGAAGTAGAATTTTGCATGAAGGAGATGGTGGTCTGATCCCGTTTGGAATTTCGGGACGACAGCGACATCATTCAAGCAAAACTGTTGATTGAATATGACGTGGTCACTTTCATTGTGGAATTGCCCACCAGGAGATTCCCAAATCCAACGTTTTGATTCAGCCTTCTGGAACTGTGAGTTACCAAAGTGGACTTGGTTGACATGATGAACTCAGTCTCTCACCCTGTTCGTTCCATTCTAGGCCATGGGTCCTGATGTGGAGTTCTTCAGCCGATCTTCTCGGTCCTATCTTGCAATAAAATCACTGACTATGATCTTGTAGAAGGTGTGATCCTCTTTATAGAACTTCTATAGCTCCATGTAGAATTTCTCAATTTCTTCCTTGTATGTGGATGTTGGTGTGTAGACAACGAAGATAGAAACTTCGCAGTGAGCCACATCTAGTGTAACTTGATTCAGTTTTTAGCACAAATGATAACAGCTACAAACACCAACACCCTAGGTCTATGTCGCATTTTTTTTTTTTTATTTTGTTCAGGTTTTTTAAAAATTTTTACATACCACCATAATAAAATACAAAATGTTCATAATGTCATATTTTCCCATACAGTTTCCAGCACCCATCCCTCCACAGTGTCCATTTCCCACCACCAATGTCCCCATTCCGCCCCTCCCTACCTTATCAGTTCTTTATTTTCTTTCTCTCTCTCTTCTCTTCCTTCCCCCACTTGTGGATTGCATGCATACATTAAAGGTTGTCATGTGTATCTTTTGCCTGTTTAAGCTCAGTTCTAGTTGGTATTAGCACTTTCGACAATTGTTAGCACACTGTTCCATTCTCTATCTTACCTAGCCTCTGATACCACAGTTTTACAATTTCCACCTTACAAACCTCTGCCCTGTTTCTTTTTTTTTTATATTTATATATATGCATGAAATAAAGCACACTATAACTCTCTCTCCTTCTGGCTAATTTCATTCAACATGATCCTCTCCATGTCCATCCATTTATAGGCAAATTTCATAACTTCATTTTTCCTAACAGCTGCATAGTATTCCATTGTGTAGATGTACCAAAGTTTCTTTATCCACTCATCTATTCTCGGGCACTCAGGTTGTTTCCAGATTCTGGCTATTGTGAATAGTGCTGCTATGAACATAAATGTGGGGATGGTGCTTCCACTTCATCACATTTTCTGAGGAACAGTTTTTCTCTGGTGTTGAAGATAGCATCATGTGATTGACGCCTTCTTGTCTTTGTCAGATCAATGATGATATTTAGCCCTTGCACCATCAGGTCCTTGATATATGCTTCCTATGACAGTGTACATGCATTGAACGCCTTCTCGTCTTTGTCAGATCAATGATGATATTTAGCCCTTGCACCATCAGGTCCTTGATATATGCTTCCTATGACAGCGTACATGCATTGAAAGTACAGACAGTCATTTTAGTCCTTCATTTTGGCATCCTAGTTTGGCCCTGAGATTTTTGTCATCCTCTCCTTGCTAGTCCTTCACCAGCGCTGCTACATTTAGGACTCTTTGGGTCCCTAATTAGCAGGGGCCTGAGATCCATTGTTTTTACTGGTTTTGGCATATTGAATATAAGATGGACAGCTTGCCAGGCTCTGCCGTGTGGGCAGGATACTCTTGGTAGCTTGCTGGGCTCTCTGAGAGGGGTGGGTAGAATACTCTTGGTAATTTACAGATGAATTACGTAAGCCATTTTTGCCACACATAACAGGGAAAGATGATGAAAAATGCTGCCAGCATGGTGCAGGAGTTCCAACAAACTAACATACCAAAAAAAAAAAAAACACACACACACACATTTGACACATTTTCTCCTAATTCTTAATACTCTTCAGTGGTTTCCTCTTGCCCTTACAATGGATCTGAACCGTTTGTTGTCGTATACAGATTCTTTCATGATATGGATTTTGCCTACATCCATAAATATTTTGCCTTTTCATTGAATACAGTGTAAAATATTTCACTTTACATGTTTACAGTATTTATGGACACATAACTTGAGGATCCTCAAAGTGCTAATAATTTTCACAACCCCCTTACCTTTGCATCAATTGTTCTCTTTCTCCTGAACACATTTCCTGAATAAATTTGTCACCCTTTAGAATCAGCTTAAGCCTTACCTGCTCATTATATCTCATGACCAAGATGACTGTGCTATTTCATTTTCTCTCTGGAATTACATTTGGACTGTTTCCCCAGTCTCCCTCCAAGTTAAGTACAGAGAGGCCAAGAAATAATACAGTAGTTGGAGCATATGCCTAGCATGCATTAGACCTGGGTTCGATCCCTGGCACCACATGAACTCCTGAGCATCATTGAGTATGAACTGAAGGCTTCCAAAAATTGCTTGGGTGTCTTGGAGGGGACCTTGGGCATCCTGGGATGACCTGATGGTCTCTAGCACTGCCAGGCCCAAGCAGCACTAAAATCTTAGGCTTGAGCATTGAATTGCCAAACAGGTCAGCTAAGTATCTCTGTGAGTGGTTCCAAGGCCCTCTGAGCATGAAGGTCCTATTCTCACCCCCAACTCCAATTACATATGGCTGAGTTCTGATGAAAGGAATGTTGTGAAGCATTGGTGAAGGTGACTGTTATCATTTCCAGGCCCTCCTCCTAAAACCTCTTGGGTAATGCTTGATGCTCTTTCTAGTTGCTCATTTTCTGGCCAAAGGCAAAGGATCCATGGAAAATTCCCAAAATCCTAGAGGATGGTAGTTACCTGATTGAAGGATTCTGCTCACTCTGGGGTTGCCTAACAAGGAATACTTATGAGTACCACAATTTGAGCAAGAAATATGTCCTTCCTGTGTTCTGCTTTTTGAAACCTGGGGGTTCTTTGTTACAGCAGTTGAGCCGACAATGATGAATTCACAGCCTTTTGGTGGAGCCTTTTCTCCAAATCCTGACCACTCTGACAAAGTTAGAGTGGATCTGTCTGTCTGTCTCTGTCTGTCTATCTCTGTCTCTGTCTCTCATTCTTCCTCAGGCTAGTCTAGAATGGGTTAACTGAATCTAAATAAAATTTTAATTTCCTCATAAATTGTATTTGGAGTGGGAGAGGAGGATATATTAAAATACCTTTGAAAAATATAAGATATTTTTTCATAACATTTGCTGGCTTTGTATTTCGTCTTGATGTATGTCACAAAGAATTAAACCCAAGGTTTCTTCACACAGGAAAGACAAGTGATTTTCTGCTAAACCACATTCCTGACCCTTGAAGCATTATTTCAGGCAATGAGTCTGTCATAAAGTAAGAAAAGGTGGTTAAGGGGATGAAAGAATGAAGGCAAGGGGAATCTATTTTGAACATAATCAAGTTTGTCTTTTCTGGGCATATGTTACTTTGAGCATCAATCTGAAGAAATGTAGGGATAAGTCACATGAAATTTGCAGTGCTAGATAGGAAACAGGTTATGATTTGATGTGGGAAATAGTATGGCGACTTATGTCACAATTATCAGGAAGGATAGTGTGGTAAGGGTGGAGAGAATGAAATGGTAACAAGGAGTTGAAGGAGGGAGGCAGCGCCTCAAACTCTGAGTCTTGAAGGGTCTATCTGGTGTTTCACTCTCACAGAAATAGGAAACCGTTGGAGGACTATGAGTAGCTGACATTTAAAAATGATCATTTTGACTGAAGAGTTGAGAAGAGCTTTGATCTTAGATTTTTGTGAGTAGAGATCCACTAAGACCTACCTGTCTTGGGTCTGTTAAAGCTTTCTTTTGTCTTTCCTAAGCAATGAGGCCAACGTAGACACCTCAGCAGATCCCATATGCTTTGGCACTTCATTTATCTCCTGCTTTCATTTCTGACCTCAACTTATTTTTCTGATTTCCTTACACTTTATCCAATTATTTGCACAGTTAAGGGATTTACTGAACATTAGTAGATATCACATAGAAGAAAGATTTGATAATTTTTGGTCTACCACATAGTCTGAAAGCCCAATTGCTTCTACTTTTCAGTGAACTAAGCAGTAACTTTTAGCTGGGATTGGATGGTGTGTTTATGGGAGACTGAAGATCGCTTGTCCTAAGGATGGGATGATAAGCTCACAAAGAAAATAAAGGTTTTAGATTTTTGTTTTTGACAAAAATGTCAAGACAGTTTAGGCCAGGGTCTACAATTGTCCCCAGAAATATGACAATGGAAGGACAATAAGATATGGTCCTTCCATAAGACACATAAATATATTTGACAAAGAAAGGCATGTGAAATAATAATAAACTTATATTTTGTTTTTCTAACTACCAATTAATAGTAACAATCAGTGCTTGATTTTAAAATAGAAGCCTAAAACACAACCCCAACTCAGAAGAGAATAGAGTGAGAAAGAAATGAGTCTCTAAGTGAGATGCTCTCAGTATGTTATGGGATTGACAATAAGGAGGGTAGTCATTTTGTCTTAAGGAGTTCCAGAATGTGGCCCACACACTTGTGAATAGTTGAACCAAGTCTTGAAGGAGCCTCAGGTCCATGACTGGAATGAAGGTACATGCAGAATAATGAAAGAGACTCTGAAGACCTGAAAAGCCAACGTAACTCAGAGATGAGACCATAACTGGATTGTGGTGTGGTGAAGGGAAGGCTGTCTATAAGGAAGTGAGACTTGACACATTGGAAGGCCTTGAAAGGAAAACAATTGGGGAGAAGATTTTAAGCTGAGAAAGCAGATCAAAAGAGAAATACTATTGGTATATGTTGAAATGGTTTAGAAAAGTATATAGTCTAGAAATACATTGCTGTGTGTGTTGTAAGACATATTCTCCCGATACAGAGTTGTAGGAGTGATGGGATGAAGAAGGCTCGACAAAGTTGGGTGGTGAGGTGAGATTGCAGAGATGTTGCCTGACTCTAGGGTCCACATCAAGGTTCAGTTGTCTGCATTCCTGTTAAAGGAGATGTTTTCTTCTTTGTCTATTTCTGCCTCATAAATTGGACACACACTATTGCCCCAAGCCTAGTTTCTTCATTGACTCAAGGGCAACTGGTGATGGACTAAATCCCTCAGGAGGGAAGCTAGGGTGGCACTGCATTACTACCCAGACACGGCTCTCTCAGAGTATAAGGCGCTCTGGGTTTTAGAATCTTTGATGAATTTGAATATTCAGTGAAGCTTGGAGATGATGGTCTGTAAGTCTTCTAGAAAAAGAAAACATTCCTTTTGTCTTTTTTATAACATGAATCTTTGGTAGCCCAACATTAGCTACCTAACCAGCTACTGAGGATACACTTGTATTTGCAGATGAAGATCTAATTGTATTTTCCCATTTGAGAAAATCTTTATTGTATTCTGGATGTAAAGCATTGAGGTGATCAAAGAGATATCACTTACCCCTAAGTTTTAATAAGGGAAAATTATTTTGGTTCCTTGCATAGAACTTAAAATATAAAGATGGGAAATAAAGCAGCAATTATTATTTGTATTATTATTATTATTAGTGTTGTTTTTTTTTGCTTTTTGGGCCACACCCGGCAATGCTCAGGGTTTCACCTGGCTCTGCACTCAGGAATTACTCCTGGCGGTGCTCGGGGACCATATGGGATGCCGGGATCGAACCTGGGCCGGATGGGCCAGCCGCGCAAGGCAAACGCCCTACCCGCTGGGCTATCGCTCCGCCCCTATTAGTGTTTTTTATGGTAGGAGAACGCCTGCTGAAGACTAATGATAACCAAATAAATGTCTGGATAAACTGCTGCTATTTTGATGTTTTCAAAATTTTATTTTGAACTGAGTAGCACTAAGAGCAAGGTCAATTTAAACAACTGTTAGTCCCTGATATAACCTGTCAGCAGGCTTCAAATCACAAGGGACTTTCCTGTGCATGCTCCAGAGTGAAATGGGTGGGGGTTAGACCCTAGATATCTGCCAGTGAGAACAAAAGTGTTGGGCTAACATATACATATACATATACATATACATATACATATACATATACATATACATATACATATATCGATATCGCATACGTATACGTATACATATGTGTATGCGTATGCGATATGCGTATGCGTATGTGTATGCGTATACGATATGCGTATCTGTAGCAGATGCATATGCATATGCATATACATATACATATACATATATTTCATATTCATATACATATACATACACATATACATACACATACACATACACATACATATACATTGTCCATGAAAGAAGTTAAGTACAATGGAGACCATAAAACAAGTTTATCTAATAATGAGGCCCTTTACAAAAGCTTTATAGTTTACATTAAAGTTATACTATACCTTCACCCTTTTTCTCTTGACATCTACTTACTATTGTATGAAATTATTCTACTTAAATGAAAAAATTTGGGCAAAACATTTAATCTCACTCCTAATTCATCCATTTCCAACCACCCTTTATAGGAAATCAGAGAGTTATGTAGCTCATTTGTCATGAATAAGAGCTTTTGGGGTCAGTAGAACCCAGCTGACATGTGGTATATTCTCCCCAAATCATAAAAGGTGGAGAGAGCAGGATCTCAACTCTGAGTTAGCCTTTGGGGTGCAGTCACAGAAAGTGGGGAACTTACCTGTGATGATTACAGAGCAGGATATAACAGTGTTAGAGATAGGGTCAAGATGGATTTGTCCTGAATCAAAGATTTCCTCTCTCAAGGATGGTTGCATTGTCTTATGTTCTCAGCATTGCATTAAAACACATCTATAGATGTTTTAACACTGTTAGCAAACCAAAATATGATAATATATATGAATATTCAGAACAGAGTAACATATCAGTATATAAAAAGTTTAGTGAAATATACAGAGTAGACAAATACATTGGTTGTCCTGGTGAGAAAAATAAGTGTTTGTTTCAGAGGGATGGAGTTTGGTCACATCAGACATGGTTCAGTGTCTACTCTTGGCTCTGTGTTCAAGGGTTTCTCCTGGTGCTTATGGGACCATATGTGATATCAGGGAATTGAAATGGGTTTGCCATATGGGAAACAAATGCCTTAACCCCTGAATTATGTCTTTGAACCCAAGAGATTGCTAGGTTTTTAGTATCAGTATTTTGGTGAATTAGAAAGTCAGAAAATAAACAATGTTTATCCCTGTGTTTGTATAAATATTCTTATTATCTTAGTTAAAATCAACCATGTGGTTCTTGGAAATGCACATAGTGTTTCTCGACAAAATAATATAAGCCAGCTTGAAAGAAAAGCAAACGAAACCAAATTTTGCAAAAAGACCTTTGTCCATGCTTAGGAAAACTTTTATGTCAAAATATTTCTTTTTTTTTTTTTTTTTTTGCTTTTTGGGTCACACCCGCGATGCTCAGGGGTTACTCCTGGCTCTGTGCTCAGGAATTACTCCTGGTGGTGCTCGGGGGACCATATGGGATGCCGGGATTGAACCTGGGCCGGCATAGGCCGGCCACGTGCAAGGCAAACGCCCTACCCGCTGGGCTATCGCCCGGCCCCATGTCAAAATATTTCTTTTCTCTCAATTGCTCACTCTTTTTTGGGAGAGCCAATTTCTTCACTATACAGAATCATGGAAGCCAGAGATAATGAGCCATGCTACTAGCCCCCACCACCAAGTTTTCTGTGGCACAAAATCATTATAATTTATGGTTACAATAGCAAACACAGAGCGTGAACTTGGTGCCAGGGTTTGCATTATGTTTCAAATATCTATATACTAATAAGTATAATTATATTAATTCTATTAAGTGATTGTCACTAAAATCTAAAGTAATTTTCTTTTTTAAAAAAAATTTATTATACCACCGTGAGATATATAGTTACAAAAGTGTTCATATTTGGGTTTCAGTCATACAGTGTTCCAGCACCCATCCCCTCCACCAGTGCCCGTTTCCCACCACCAATGTCCCCTGATTAATGTCCGCCCCAAAGCCTGTATTTAAGGCAGGAAATTTTCACTCTCTCTCTCTCTCTCTCTCTCTCTCTCTCTCTCTCTCTCTCCAAAGCAATTTTCTGATATTGCATAAGAGTGATCAGAACCATTTGAATATAATGAAGTTATTCTTAATCTAATCTAAAGTATTACTCTCAGATCTGCCTTGAAGAAAATGTTCCCAAGATCTTTACTTCTCTCCAGTACTCCAAGTTCCTCAAGTCAGAAGCTGACTCGAGGCTTGAGAAACACATCATTCTTTGGTTTCCAGAATGGACACATGATTGCAGCCACGCTTAGGATTTATTGCCCTTCTCAGCAGCTTTATTGAAAAGCACATCACTTTCTATTGATGGGGGAAAGGACGTTTGTTCTGTTCTAAGAAATGTGCATAACTATGCATTTTATTAAAGTCAAAGGAATTCTTTCTCAGAAGGCCAAATATCTACCAAAATGTCCCCTCACTTTGAACTTTCTATTCTCCCAAGTGTCCTGTTAGAGGACTAGATCATGACTGAATTTTTTCTCTCTGACAGACTCGTGAGCAGTCAAGGGATGTAGTTGATGCCATGCAGACGTCCTTTCTGAACCAGATACAGGCGCAATGACAACATGTCTGTGATTACAGAGTTTCCTCCTCTAACCCAGCCTTAGTTTCTTTCCCTGACAACCAGGGATACTATATTCTCTGCCAAACTGGTAAAAAAAGGCGCTGCAAAGTTGTGTCTGTTGGCTTGTAAGGGGTTTGCATCTTTGTGTTCATTTAATTTTTTTATCATAACACTGTGAGATAGACATTTACAAAGCTGTTCATGATTGGGTTTCAGTTAGTTATATAATGTTGCAGCACCCATCCCTCCAGCGGTGCACATATCCCACCACCAATGTCCCCAGTTTCCCTCCCCCTCTCCTAGCCTGCCTCTATATCACTCCTCCTGCTCTTCCTCCTTCTCCTTATCCTTCTCCTCCTTCTCTTCTTTCTCCTCTTTCTCCTTCTCCTTCTTCCCTTCTTTTCTTCTCTTCTTCCTCTTCCTCTTCTTATTATCCTCTTTCTCCTCCTCCTTCTCCTTCTCCTCCTCTTCCTCTTCTTTCTCTTCTTCCTCTTTTTATTATCCTTTTCTCCTCCTCCTCCTCTTCTTCCTCTTCTTCCTCTCCTTCCTCTCATTCACCTTCACCTTTTCCTTCTCCTCCTCCTCTTCCTCTTTCTATTCCTTCTTCTTCTTCTCTTCCTCTTCTTCTTCCTCTTCCTCTTCTTCCTCTTCTTCTTATTCTTCTCCTTCTCCTTCTTCTCCTCCTCCTCCTTCTTCTTCTCCTTCTTCTTCTTCCTCTTCCTTTTCTTCCTCTTCTTCTTCTTATTCCTCTCCTCCTTCTTCCTCCTCCTCCTCTTCTTCTTCTTCTTCTTCTTCTTCTTCTTCTTTCCTCTTTCTCCTTCTCCTTCTCCTCCTCCTTCTCCTCCTCCTTCTCTTCCCTTCTCCTTCTCTCCTCCCTCCTCCTCCTCTTCCTCCTCCTCCTCCTCCTCCTCCTCCTCCTCCCTCCTCCTCCTTCTTCTTCTTCCTCCTCCTCCTCCTCCTCCTCCTCCTCCTCCTCCTTGGCAGGTTGCAGAGAGGAGATAGGCTTGTCTAGACCCCAGGGCTCTGCCCCGTGGGCCCTGGATGGTGGATGGTCTGACATAGGAAAAGACTGGGCCCCCTGGGATGAACCCAGAGCCACGGCAGAGCCTGGCAACTACCCATGGTGTGTTTGATATGCCAAAAACAGTTACAATAGAGATGAACCAGACAAGGGATAGACCAGACTCACAGCTGTGCTGCCCGACCCATGTGGAGTAGCACATGGAGTCTGACGAATCAGCTCAACCCAGGCCAAGCCCAACGTAGCTTCTAGGGTAAAGCAGTCATGTGGAGGGAAACTGTGCTGGCTGGAATTGGAGCAGGGATTTGAGCTTCTCCCTCTCCATGCCAGTGGGCGTGGCTACAGACTTGCAGCCTCTGCAACCAGATGAACTGGCCAAGGGACAGACCAGACACACAGCTGTGACGGTGTGCAACTGAGAAAGAGGCTTAGATATTAATGTAGGCTAGGATCAGGTCCTTCCCAGGATTTTTTCACATCTATACACCATAATAATCATTGTAGTTGTAACAAACTGGGGAGGTTGATGGGGAATGAGGAACTATAGTGTCACACTAGAGCTCACTACTGAATATACACAAGATACTTGCATCATAAACCATAAGGCAAGTCACAAAGTGTAAGAGAAGAGAGAAAGAAATACAGAGAGAGAAACAGAGATAGAGAGAAAGATAAGGTGCCTGCTATAGGGGTAGGCTGGGGATGGGTGGGAGGGAGCATTGGGATATTGGTGGTGGGAGTGGGGCACTGGTGGAGGGCTGGGTGCTGGAACACTGCATGACAGAGACCCACTGTGAACATCCTTGTAATCATGTATCTCACGGTGGTATAATAAAAATTTAAAAAATTAGTCAGAGTGCATACTTATACATCGTGTAAAGTTATATATAAGTTTATATATAATATATATGACCACCAATGGTAATAGATGCTGTAAACAAAATTTGAGGTATAGCCAGAGTATTATATAAGTGTTGTTTGGGTCTTTAAAATTTCTTTCAGGGAGCCAGAGCCGATAGCACAGCGGGAGGGTGTTTGTCTTGCACGCGGCCGACCAGAGTTCGATCCCCAGTATCCCATATGGTCCCCGAAAGCACCGCCAGGAGGAGTTCCTGAGCCGAAGAGTCAGGAATAACCCCTGAGCATCACCAGTGTGACCCAAAAAAGCAAAAAAAAAAAATTCTTTCAGGAATAAAAAACAAATGGAATTTTGATTTTCATATGTAGCCTCAGATACCACATATGATAGATGCATTGTTCCTCCAACTTAATTGTAAACTGATGTATATAATGGTATTAAATTGTAGATTTTAAGAGAAATATAACTGTTGAAAAGAAAGTAAATTCAGCAAAGGAATTTATTTTATAAAAGTCTTTTCAGAAAGGTTTTAAAATTACTGTTAGAAAACCTAAAAATATACAATAAAGTCCAAGAGAAAATAGTGACCATTTATACTTTTACTCAGCATGGCTAATCTTTTAATACATGCCACATTTTAGTGATAACCACTATTGGTATTTTTGTATATTTATCTTTCTAGAACTTTTTTTCATAGATTGACGTTTATACTGGAGATGTATGTTTTACAAAAATTGTGTATTACTTTGTGTGATGTTTTGCAAATCAAGTTATGATACACAGGTATGTGAGGAAGCTTGCTAAGGTGAATTTACTTGCTGAGAAAAAAATTGTAGCAGTCACTCATATAGTTGGTGTTGACACCCATGCTGTGTCTGTCTAATTTATTATCCAGGATTCCCTTCTCACAATACAAGCAATTGGTTGCCACAATATGTACCTTATAGTTGTTCACTTCAAGCCAAATGAAATGATTAATGTGGACCTCGATGATCTCTCTTTCGATGCTCCAGACTTGCTTGCTTTCTGTGTTTGAGATATACTAGGACTGTGCGGTTCTCCTTTCACACCTTCAACTTGAAGGCACATTTTCTGTAATTCATAGCTCTCTTCCCTTACCAATAAAGATATTCCAAAATAAAGTCTGACTTCATTTCTCTTGTTATGTATTTTTTTTTCCTTCAGGGAAATTCTGCCCCAGGGAAAACACTTTAGGGAGATTCCAGAGATCAAATTCAGGGCATTGGAACCAAGCTTAACTGTTTACTTATTGGGAATATTTAGGGATAAAGTTTTACTGTAAATGTAAAAAGATCTAGATCCAGGGCTTATCTGTGTATAAACGGACTCAGGACAAGGAGGAGAACAGAGTCGAAGTGAGGGAAACAGCTAGTGACGAAGCACTTGTCAGCTTTGTGCATTTTTTCAAGCTTTTTTTTTTTTAATGGGAGGATGAAAGAAGTTTTATTTATTTATTTTTGGTAGGACTTTTCTATCTTTCAAATAGAAAGGCTTTAGAGGCACAAGATGTTTTGTGAAAAATGTTTACACTAAAGACCCGGCGATCAAGAATAGAGCAATCCGGCTGTCTGAGTCGGCAGCAGCAATCCTTAATTTTGGTAAGTAGACCACAGAAAAAGCACACAGCGCTCAAGTCACATGGAGAAGCGGCTCTCCTTGCTACAGACTGTGAGAACCAAGTAATAACAAGCACTGCAGTGAGGTTGGGTTACATAAGAACAAATTCCCCAAATTCCCTTCCCCAAAGTATGAAAGGCACTAAGTTTCCTCATATGGTCAAAAAAAAGCTATTGTACCACCATAAGAATAATATTTTTCTTAATTGATCAGAAGTCTTTTACCATCTGTCACTGGGCATAAATATAATTGTAGTCTTTTTACAAATATGTTTCATTTTCTGCTGACCTGAGTTATGCTAATTTTAAATCTTTTTGTTTCTCATCATTTTATGTAAAGATGATATTCTTACTCTCTGAAAAAAATTAAATAAAGACTGAGTTATGTATTTTAAATGTAATGAGCAATTGTTTTAGAAGCTAGGTCTTAGAAAAGAAATGAGGAGATGGAACCACAGAATGATTTATCCCTAATTCTGTTAACTATTAAAGTCAAAACAATCCTCAGAAAATAAGCCAAGAGTGTTATTAGAACCCTACAAATAAGAATAGGTACTCAAGAGAACAAAATGTTTTTATTTAAAGTTAATCTGGCAATTCATGTGGATGCTCCCTCCTCAGGGAGGTGCAACTAACTTCTCGCCAGTTAACTCTGAGTGGCAGAAAGAGCATTAATTTGAAAGAATATGGAAATAGTGTGTGTGTGTGTGTGTCTGTTATAGAAGAGAAACTCTGCAAAAACTTTCCAAGTCAAGATTTTAAGGTTGATATTAGCAGTGTTAAACCATGTTGATGGCTTTGATACTTGCTATCATGTGATAAGAACAGCACTCCGAGCTCTTCCTCCTGCAGAACCCTAGAGATATCAAAAGTAATCCAAACCTTGATAAACCCACCAGACCAGGCTGGGGATGGGCTCAGTGGGAGAGAGGATCTTTTCTAGACACCAGTCCTACATTTACTCCCAGCTCTGCAAAACCAAAATTAAATAAACATAAGCAACAAAATGATCAAATTCTAACAGATCCCACAAATACCGGCCCATTACTCCTAAAAACGCATAAGGTCATAGAAAGCAGGGACGCTTCTAAAACAGTAATAGCCAAGAGGAGTTTCAAGAAAAATTAAAAAATAAAAAGTAATATCATATCCAGAGCTCCACCCAAGAGAAAAGCTGATCTAAAGCCCTGCTCATCAGAGTCCCACCCTACAGTGAAGCCTATTTCAAGCCCAGGTATGCTTGAACCAGAGACACAGATACAGTAGGCAGAATTGCTACTGGCTCTCCCTGTGCTCAGCTGATCATGAGGTGTCTGGGAGGGAAGGCAGGTTCTAACCCTGGCCCGCCATCCCAATAGAGGCTCGCAAGAAGCCAGAGGAACCCCTACAGCATGAGGGCAACCTCTTTCAACATCCAGACTCCACAGCTTGTCAGAGCTCCACTCAAGAGAAAAGCCCATTTCTCCCTGACTTTGTTCATCAGTTAATGCACAAACTGGAAACCTACTACTGAGAGTATACCACCTGCACGACAGAGCCTGACAAGCTACCCATGTCGTATTTGATATGCCAAAGACCAGTAACAATACCTCATTCCCATGACCTGAATGAATGGTTTGAGGCTCTGTGTTCCTGGGTGGTAGATGCCCTTGGGCTACGCTAGCATGTGACAGGACATATGGAGATGTTACTGGTGCCTGCTCAAGCAAATTAATGAACAACGGGAAGACAAGTGATAAAAGTGATAAAAGTGATGATATCCTAGATAGCTTCCTTTAACCAAAAAAAAGGATATCAGGGCTAGGGAGAGAACTCAAAGGGCTGGAACACATACATTGTATGCAGGAGGACCAAGTTTGATCGCTGGTACCACATGGTCCCTTGAGCACTGTTATGGGAATAGCCTGAGTTGGGGTGTGTTCCAAAAATCAAACAACATCAACAGAAGCATTTGTATGAACGAAGAAAATATGCATAAAACATGGGCTTCAGTTAGGGTAAAGCTATTCATATTGACTAATGAATTATGATAAATGCATTATGCTAATGTGAGATGTCAGTTAGCAGCAGGAAAGTGGCTGTTAAGTTCCCTGGGAACTTGAAACTCTCTTGGCAACTTTTATGGAAATCAGAGACTATTCTAAACTTTGGAAAGCGTATTTAAAATTTTTTAATTTGCTGGGGGATAGGACAGGAGTTAGGATGAGTATAAGACACACACACCCAAGCCAAGTTCGATGCCAGCTCACATGGTGGTACTGCTGGTGCGTGACCCCTGGCTGTTCCCAGCCCTTCAGAACCTGGAACACCACCTCATCTGGGTCCTGGTGTTGAACTACCTTACCCGGTTGGCCACATATCACAGGAGTGGTCCTCTACCCCCCCTCCCCCAGGTTCCCTGAGCATTTCTTAAGGATACTCTTCTCCTTACCAAAATCTAATTTGGCCCCAGAGTCTTTTTTTTTTTTTTGCAGGGGTGGCATGGGAGGGGGAGTCCTAAGCAGGGTTTAGAAATCTCAATGGCCCCGCCAGCACTCTTGGTCAACCAGGTCAGTAGTTACAGGAAATTCCTTCCAGGAATTTCCTGAATCATTTGGAGGCGCTGGGACTTCCAGGGTTAATCCCTCAGAGGGGCTTGGTGCCTCTAGATTAATATCTCAGGGTACACTAGGGACCACAATGAACTAGGAATCCAACTGCAGTACTATCTCCCTGCCCTCAAACCCTTATTTTTTAAGATATACACAATGGGGGCTGGAGACATAGTACAGTAGTTAAGGGAATGTTCCTGTGTGCAGTAGTCAACTCTGGTTTGATTACAGGCACTGCACATGGTGCCCAAGCATTGCCAGGAGTGACTCCTAAGCCCTGAGCTGGGATATGGCCCAAATTTCCTATCTCTGAATAAAAGATACACATAATGTAGAATATCCAAGACGATATTAGAAAGGGGAGAAGTGTTATTTATGGCAGGTGTACTAGAATGTGCAGTGGTCCCAAGTGAGAAGGCACAAGATAAAATTAACCAGTAGGCAATGTTGGAGCAGAGAGTCAAAAAAGGGGAGGGGGATGTAGAGGATGCAGAATCTATTCATTTGAGACCTCTCACAGAAGATTTTATTTCCCATGAAGGATTTTGTTCTTTATGCTTGCAAGAGAAGACACAGGAGGCTTTGAGTTAGGAAGTGGCAGTCTATAGACATCTGTAGAGAACTGACTCCTACTGGTGAAGGAAAATGGATTAGCCCAGGGAGAAACTGGAGGCAGAAAGAACATTCCAGCCCCTCCTCAAGTTGAATTAGGAAGGCACACAGTGACCTGAAAGTAGATGTGCTGAGAAAACACTGTTGGCTCAAGTTCATGGCTCC
This sequence comes from Cryptotis parvus, assembly GCA_021461705.1. Lineage (NCBI taxonomy): Eukaryota > Metazoa > Chordata > Mammalia > Eulipotyphla > Soricidae > Cryptotis > Cryptotis parvus. Next base: position 26,518 of record JAJIBD010008907.1, read on the forward strand.
TCCCGCTATATATTATTTAGTTATTTTGCAGGTCACCTCTCAGGGCACAGTTATATGAGCCCTGAAAATGAGGCAGCATCTACCAGGTTGTATACATTGGCAGCACAATCTGTGGGCGGGACCTTTGGAGCCGGTCAAGGGCACGCTTCTGGGATGCTGTCTGGGTGGGGCACTGAACCAGAACCGGAATGGACAGTTCTGAGTAAAACAGACCCTGGTCTAGATCACACTGACCTCTCCTGCTGGCTAGTGTCACTCTAAGACGACAGGAGGAGGGAGAATACCTTGGCGTCCCTTCTGAGGGAGGGAGTGGCAGCACTATGTGCTAGGAGTGACCTGCTTCCTTTCTCCAAATAGAGGAATTTGTTTCAGGCCCTGAATGTGCCAATCTCAGGAAAACAGAAGGCCTGGGGCCACTCTCTCTCCAATTTAGAAGGCAGATTAAATTGTCACTTTAATTTTCCTTCTGACGGGAGCACACTTTAGTGTATCTTCTGTTTGTTTTCCGTCTTCTAAAATGCAGTCAATAGGCAGGCCCATTTTCACACTCTGGAAGGCTTTATTTTAGCCAGAGGTAGGTTCTGGGTCCCTTGAGGATTATGTTTGGTGCAGGTGTCTGGTGGCCCCATTCACCCAGCTCTAATGGGGCACAGAGACAGCAAATACACCTTTATAAATCTTTCCTCAGAGTTAATTTGACTTTGTGATTTATATAATAGGATTATACCAGCGCTCTCTGGAAAATCTTGTTACCTTTACTCTTCCAGCTCATTTTGAAGCCTCTCAGAGAGCTAATATTTTATGGCCATTTGAGACTCCTTAGAGAAGCCTGCATGGGGCCACTGGGGGGGAGAGTGGCTTGTCTGTCACTGCAGTCTCTGGGGTATGTGTGGTTTCTGGGGGTACAGCAACATGACATGGAGCCGAAGTCCCAGAATGCTGTGAGATTTGCCAAGAAATGGACTCACTTCTGCGAAGAACAAGCTTTTCAACACAAATAGCAGTAAGAGCGACAAGAAACAAAGGGCTTAGTTTGCCTGGTATACAAATGGCTTGGTTTGCCTGAGTCCCATGCACAGATGGGTTTCGTTTGCCTGAGTCCTATACACAAGATGTACACGGCTCCAGAATGGAAATGAGGCTGGCAGGGAGGTCAGGTAGGGCGACTTTCACAAGGAATTATGGGAAATAATAAAAGCAAGACATAATATTTATTTATTTATTTTAAATAAAGGAGTTTCTCTGTCATCAGCACTGTTGCTAACCCAAAGCATGAAAGTCTTACAGCCTTGTGGACCTCTACCTCTCTTTTGGAGATCTCTCTGGAGACACAGGAACCAAGGTCTGATAAAACTGAAAGATACCATCCCCAGCTAGACCCTAAGGGGAAGAAAAACTTTAATGGAAACAAAAGTCCTAAAATTAGAATTTGAAACAAAAGTACCCAGGTCCTTTTCCCTTGAATTTCCCTAGAAATGTGACCCTCACCTCTGCAGTAGGCCTCAAGCCAAGGCAGTTTAGTAAAACCTGTAAAAGTGACTGTTCTGAGATACACTACAGCAGGTAGGTGCTTACCTCGCATGCGGTAAATGACAATGCCTTGTACATTCAATCTCTGGCTCCACATATGGTCTGCCAGCGTGCTGCCAGGACTAATCCCTGAGCACACAGCAAGGAGTAAGCCCTGAGCACCATCAGGTGTAACTCCCAAATAAAACAAACAAAATATCACTTGTATCACTTGTCTTCCCGTTGTTCATCAATTTGCTTGAGCAGGCACCAGTAACATCTCCATAAATTCTATCATGTGCTAGTGTAGCCCAAGGGCATCTGCTCCCCCCAGGAAAAACGAATAACCTCAAACCATTCATTCAGGTCATGTGAATAAGGTCAATAATTGTTACTGGTTTTTGGTATATCACCTACAACACGGGTACCTTGCCAGGCTCTGCCGTGCGGGTGGGATACTATTGGTAGTAGATTCTACCAAGTAGTTGGTGCATCTACTGATGAACAAATTCGGGAGAAATGGGCTTTTCTCTTGAATGGAGCTCTAACAGGTGTGGAGTCCGGATGCTGAAAATGACTGCCTTCATGTTGTGGGGGTTCCTCTGGCTTCTTGCAAGCCTCTATTGGGATGGCAGGCCAGGGCTAGAACCTGCCTTCCCTCCTCAGATGCCTCATGATCAGCTGAACACAGGAAGAGCTGGTAGCAGCTCTGCCTGGTGTATCTGTGTCTCTGGTTCAAGCATACATGAGTTTGAAATAGGCTTCACTGTGGGCAGGACTCTGATGAGCAGGGCTTGAGATTGGCTTTTCCCTTGGGTGGAGCTCTGACAAGCTACGGAGTACGGATGTTAAAGATGGCTGCCCTAATTGTGTGGTGGTTCCTCTGGCTTTCATGCGAGCCTCTATTGGGATGGTGGTATAGGGCTAGAACCCGCCTTCCCTTCTGGATGCCTCATGATCAGCTGAGCACAGGGGAGAGCTGGTAGCAGCTCTGCCTGGTATATCAGTGTCTCTGGTTCAAGCATACCTGGGCTTGAAATGGGCTTTGCTGTGGGTGGGACTCTGATGAGCAGGGCTTGAGATCGGCTTTTCTCTTAGGTGGAGCTCTGATGAGCTGTGAAGTGCGGATGTTGAAGATGGCTGCCCTTGTGGTGTGGGAGAATCAAAATATAACAACAAAAACACTAAAAACCAACTCTGCAAATGCAAGCTACACATACTTCATTCTGGAATCACCTGCATCACCATGGGGTATGTGATCCTTTCTTGAACTTTATGGTATTCCCTCTTCTTGTTCTTCCATTCTTCCTAAATAAAAGTATTTTATTGCACTGCTTCATTATTTGTCTCTCTTCGTGGTCTTTTTTATGCTTAGTAAACAACAAACCTGGGAAACATAGGTGAGATCAGGACTGATGCTCATTCTCCTGGAAAGAACAAACCTCGCTCCCACCAGAGAAGCACAGCTCTCCCAAAGCCAGGTAATTAGCGCAGACTCCATGCCACACAGAAGAAAAGAATCTCTGGTGCAGTTTGACAGTTGCCTTGGGGACTGTCCCGATTCTGCTCCACTTTGCTGGGGGAAGTTTAGGCGGATCAAAGCAGGAGGCAGAAATGCTCTATTGTAGCTCCTATTTCCCTGCTCCCCACTAGCATCAAAAAGAGTTGGTAAACAATCATATGATGATCAAATGCATCATAGTTAATCCTTTTATGGAATGGGCTTTTGATCAGCAGCCTGGTATTTAAAAAATTTGACTTCAGAGTCAGTGTGCCAATTTCTGAATATCTTTCTGTTCCTCCTCACCCCTGCCCAGGGACCTTTTAAAACTAGCTGCTCTTTCGCCTTTTATATCCAATAGTTAGAGCTACACCAGATATTCCCTCTAGTGAGACATGGATTTAAGTCACTTCTTTTCTCCCTCCCTCCCTCCCTTCCTCCCTCTCCTTCCCTCCTCCCTCCCTCCCTCCCTTCCTCCCTACCTCCCTTCCTCCCTCCCTTCCTTCCTCCCTCCCTCCCTCCTCCCTCCCTCCCTTCCTTCCTTCCTTCCCTCCTTTCCTTCCTTCCTTTCCTTCCTTTTCCTTCCTTCCTTCCTTCCTTCCTTCCTTCCTTCCCTTCCTTCCTTCCTTCCTCTCTCTCTCCTCCCTCCCTTCCTCCCTCCCTTCCTCTCTTCCTCCCTTCCTTCCTTCCTTCCTTCCTCTCCTCCTCCCTTCCTTTCCTCCTCCTTCCTCTCCTCCCTTCCTTCCTTCTTCCTTCCTCCCTCCTTCCTTCCTTCCCTTCCTTCCTCCCTCCCTCCCTACCTTCCCTCCTTCTCCCTCCTCCCTTCCTTCCCTCCTCCTCTCTCCCTCCCTCCTTTCTCCTTCCTTCCTCTCTCTCCTTCCCTCCCTTCCCTTCCTTCCTTCCTTCCTTCCTTCCTTCCTTCCTTCCTTCCTCTCCTTCCTCCCTCCCTCCCTCGCTTCTTTCCTTCCCTCCCTCCCTCCCTCCTCCCTCCCTTCCACCCTCTTCCTTCCTTCCTCCTCCCTCCCTCCCTCTCTCCCTCCTCCCTCCTCCTCCACCTGACAGTGCTCAGGTCTTCTCTTTTTTTTTTTTGCTTTTTTGGGTCACACCGGTGATGCTCAGGGGTTACTCATGGCTCTGCACTCAGGAACCACTCCTGGTGGTGCTCTGGGGACCATATGGGATGCCGAGAATCAAACCGGCCGGCACAGGCCAGCCGTGTGTAAGGCAAATGCCCTACCTGCTGGGCTATTGCTCCGCCCCAGGTTTTACTTCTGACCTTGCTTTCAGGGATTAGGGCTCACTGCTGGAGGTGCATAAGGTATGTGATGCTGGAGACTCACTGTACTATCATTTCGGCCCCTTTACTTTCTTTCTTTTTTTAAGGGCCTTTGAATCTGACTTTTCTTTCACTGGGAGACATGAAGGCTTAGACTCTGGAATAGGTACACAGGAAATTAGAAAATTTGGGGCCTATATAGGCAGGTTTGTTAGGGGAAATAAAATTTATACAAATCAGGAGCTTCTAATTGAGCTGTACCTTCTAAGGCAGAACAAAGCTCCATAGCTTCATGGCTATCTGAAAGATTCAGGAGGTCAGAAGCCCCTTCCCAGTCTCAGCTCTCCTGAAGGCATTTCCCTGAGCAATGCTGAGAACACAGCTGATGTTCTGTTGATGTCAGACTTCACTTCGAACTCCAGTTCCCTTCCTTACTAGTTGGGTTAGGATTACTTAACCTCTCAGCGCCTCAGATACCTCATCTGTAAAAGGTGGATAATAATAGATACCACCTCATAAGACTGTTGCTATGAAGGTTGAATGAAATGACGCTTAGCCTGGAGCCCAACATTTTGTCAAGTACTGAGGAAAGCTATTAGCTGTGAGAAGAGAAGCCAACCTAAGCTTGTGCCTGTTACTGTTTTCAACTGAGTTCGAACAAACACTGGTCCTGGTTCCACCAAAGGGTCAGAGGGGAGGCATCAGTGTTGGAAGAAAACGTGAGGGTTTCAGCAAGCTTGAAATGATCATATCAGGCAACTGGTGATAATGATGCAGCTCACGCCAGTGCAGAGACACTCTGAGTGACACTTCTCCTACTCCCCGAAGACTCACTGCTGATTTAATGACTTGGATGACAGGTTTTCATTTTACCCCCAATTTTCCTGCCTACATGGTTAATCTAGGGGCTCTCTCAGAGTGCTGTATCTGATGAAGAATACAAAATTCTAGCCGAGATTTCTAAACTCTATTACATTTTTTTGCATGCAAGAATATTGCATTTCAAATCCATCTAGGGATTCTGGCATATCAGATAAACATAAACTTAATCATACCATATATTAGGATTTTAAGAAGCTGCATTCTGGAGCCGATAATTGAAGCTCTCACTATATTTAGACATTCAAATTTGATAGGATTAAAAAAACAAGCGACTGCTTTAGTTATTAAGCATCAGAATGAATTATTTAATGGAGACTAAATTCTCATTTCTCAAAAGTGATCTAGAAAGGACTTAGTCTAAGGAAGGGATGAGGTAGAAGGTCAGACAGGCTCAGTCATCTGGTATTCAGTGCACGATCTTGTTCAAGTCTTGGCCATTTCACAGAGTATTGATGATTTAATTATTTATGTGCATATACATATTCTTTTTTTACCTTATCTCCTCTCTAAGGTTAAATATATACCATATATCTAACTCTATCCATATTTCCCATACTCATTATAAATAACACAAAGCTTTTATTAGCTGGCCTGTTGATAGCAGCTTTTCTGTTTTGCATCCTATGAGTGCTAAATTTTCATTAAATTTACTTCTTTGCAAGGCAAGTGGATATCCCTTACATATTTTGAATATAGCCAGAGCAAAACAACATACACAATTCATGCCATAACTAATATTTTCCGACTTAATAAACACCATTGGTCACTCAGCTGCAGAAATACATAGCAGTTTCTTGATTGTATAATTTCTCATATGCTGTATTCATCTGGATAATCCTTTAGTCCCTATCATCACTTAAGCATGGAATCTGCCCATTTCTCCCCAAATACACTCTCACATCTTAGTACCAGTTGCCCACACTTTTATTTGGCCGTTCTGATCATTTCCATCCAATTTTCACAACTGACCTCTCCACTTATTGTGCAAAAATATCAGAGTGATCCTTGTAATTTTATTTTGAGGAAAACTAAAATATGCAAAAAGAGGAAATAATTCTGTAGTGAATATTCATTCATATCTCAGAGTCACCATGAACAGTTTTACTTATCTATATTAGTTTGCTTGGATCTACATTAATTTGCCATAGCAGAATGCTACGGACTGGCTGGCCTAAACAACAGAAATAAAATTTGTCATTGTTTTGGAGGTTTGAATTTAAAGATCAAGATGTCTGAAGGTTGGTTTCTTCTAAAACCTTCTTCTTGGGTTTCAGGTGGCTGTTTCTCTCTGTATCCTCACATGGTTATTCCTCAGTCCATACTATCTGTATTCTAGTGTCTTTTTCTTATGAAAGCACTGATTAAATTGGATTGTCTTACTTTGAGGATCTCTTTACATACTTCAATTGCCTTATTCAACAATGATCTTCATAGAACCTGTCTCCAAAAAGGTTGCATTCTAAGGTCCTGGGAGTCATGCTGCTCATCATCAATCCCTCCATCCATGACTTCATATTAATTTGGGGTACATTTTTAAGAGATTGCAGACAGTAGGAACCATCCTTCAAAACACTGCGACATGCACATAATTAAGCGCTATTTAATCCCTTTGTAGTCCATTTGTTTATTTCCCAAATTTTGCATTTGCTTTGGAGACTGTGTCATCTTAATCTTTATCAAGTACAGAAGAGGAACCAACCCTTCACGAAGTTTCCTTCTGCACTTCCCAGTCATCCTCATTCCTGATGCATCTCAAAGGAAACCACTGCTTTAAGGCTTTTACATTGTAGACTCCCTTCACCTGTTCTATGGTATCACATACATAGAACCATATAATACACTGTTTTGCCTGTTTCAGTAATTTTTTGCTGTGTATTAAATTAGTCCTCATACATGAAAAGCACCGAACATCTCCCTCCCCAAATCCAACCCCTAATTTCTTTTTAGTGTATTATATTACACTTACATTAGACCAGGTACATATGGTTCATTTTAGGAGGCTACATCAGACTATGCTCAAGGCTTACTATTGACTTTACAGTTAGGGATTAGTCTTGGCAGTGATCTGGAGATCATGTGTCATGACAGGGATTAAACCCAGGTTGGCTGTGTTCAAGGCAAGTGCCTTCCTTATCTGCTGTGCTATCTCTCTCAGACTCTTGTGTATTTATTTTGGTGACTATGTGTACTGCTTCCAATTTTGGACTATTATTTTAAAGAGGGGTTTGTCAGGGTGATACCATTTCACCAAAACTCTACAGCGCCACCCTCAAGAGCATCATGCGACAATTAGAATGGGAAGGAATGGGAGTGAAGATAGATGGACGGCAACTAAACCACCTCTGCTTTGCTGATGACATTGTTCTAATAACACCAAACATTAGCCAAGCAGCACAAATGCTGGCTGACTTCGACCGAGAATGTGGAAAGATAGGTCTACAGCTGAATCTCAGCAAAACTATGTTCATGAAAAATGAACTAGTTCCAGAGGCCCCATTCATTCTCAATGGAACAAACATCTCTGAATGCAGCAGTTATGTGCATTCAGAAGTCAACATGATGAACGACCAAAGCCTGAGCTGCGCAGGAGGAAGAGAGCAGCATGGAATGCCTTCAAAGGCATCGAAGAAATAGCTAAAAAGACAGAGAACCTCCGGCTCCGGGCACAACTCTTCAAATCTACCATTCTCCCTGTATTAACATACGCCTCAGAGACCTGGGCCCTACGAAAGCAGGATGAGAATGCTATTCAGCTTTCCCAAAGAGGAATCAAAAGAGCTATGCTTGGAATATCACGCCTCACCCAAGTGAAAGAAGGAATCCAGAGTACCGACCTCCATCGCTGTTCCAGAGTCAGGGATGCTGTCTCGTTTGCCAAGGCATCGAAAATCAGATGGGCTGGACATGTAATGCGATTTGGAGATGACTGCGGACTAGAGCCATTACCGACTGGATCCCACGGGATGTCAAAAGATCACGTGGCCGCCCACCTACAAGATGGTCAGACTTCATTGTCAAGACCCTGAACAAACCGTTTGAGGCTCTTTGTATTCATGAAGCAACCAGATGCCATTGGGCTACACTGGCACATGATAGAGTCAAATGTAAATATTACTGGCGCCCGCTTGAGCAAATCGACGAATAACGGGATTTCAAGTAATCAAGTGGTTTTAAAAATAAAACTGCTAGGAATATTATTGCATACACTTTTTTGGTGAACACACACTTCATTTGTTTTGGGTGAATAGCTTGAAATAGAACTGTTGGGTAGGTGTATGTTTATTTTTTAAATAGATTGAATTTTTTAAAAAATGTGTCAAATATTGTCACTCTTGTGTTTATGATTCTCCAGTGACTTTCTATTGCACTTAGGTGAACTCCACTCAAGTTTGAATCCAAGAAGATCTCAGGATTTTGTTTCCTTTCTCCTAAGCTCAGTATCATGCTATATCCCTGAATACATCTTCTTCCCTTTATTTCCTCCTTTCTCCTAACAGCCTATCTCATTCTAGTTTATGCCTTATATTGTAACTGGGAGAAATGTGGATCCCACTTCTGAGCTCTAATTCATGAATTATGTTGTAGGTCACTTCATTTCTGGTTATCTTGCCAAGTGTTGCAGATGACTTGGGTAAAGTGGGAAGCAAGGAAGATAAACTAGAGAGAAGAATGCTTCCACTTTCTGCTCTATCTACCTTGGTCACTTGGGAATGTGCCTGGCAGGTTTAGGGCTGATAAAGTGCGCTGTGAGCACCTAAGGGGTCAAGACACTAAAGTCCCTCTTGTCCCATGGCAGCTGTTAGGATGGACCTAGAATCTACTTGATCTACATAGCATGATTGCTGGTCCCTACAGCTCAACTGCTCAGAAAGCCCTGGATTCCAGCTATAGTGAGGACTTGCTTTTTGTGGGAAAGGAAGAGAGCCTCAAGAGGCCTATGTTACTAGGGTGTGGCCAAAAGGAAGAGCTTGTGGTTCATGATGGTCTTCCTCATAATCTTGATATGACCTTTCGTCTCTATTTTTTTCTTTTTTTGGGTCACAACTGGCGGTGCTCAGGGAGTTATTCCTGGCTTGGCACTCAGGAATTACTCCCAGCAGTACTTGGGGCACCATTTGGGATGACAGGGATGGAAACCAGGTCAGTGATGTGCAAGGCAAATGCCCTCCACACTGTACTCTCACTCTGGCCCCTGACCTTCCATTCTTCTTGAAACTTCTTTACCGGCTTCAGAGGGGCTCACGCTCCTCTGGACTCCTCGGTTTCTGCTCCTAGGGGATGCCTTCATGCCTATGGATGCTTCCGGGCTGATAACTTTGCAACTTCTTCAAATTTTATCTTGGTATTATTCTTTCCTAGAAATTTTATTGTCTGAAAACTCTCTTTAGCTGCGCCACTCTGGCAAGCCAGGAAAGCTCCCCACACACTCATACCCTTGCTATACAGCTCAGACCAAAAAATTTTATTTTCCCAACCAGTACTGACAATTTTCTCTTTCTTCAGGTGTCAGTTTAAAAGTCATTTAAGCAGAGAAAATGGGCTAGAGAGGATAAATTACTTGAGAAGTGCCACAGCATAGGTATCACTGGGATAGCCCTAATAAATTGGACAGGACTGGGTCTCACTGAGAGGGGCAACCAGGCCATGATGGTCTATTAGTGTTATGAAGGCCCCATATTATTTTAATTAAAAATTTCAAAATTCAAAAAAGCCGGGTCCAGGGAGATAGCTGAAAGGGCTGGAGCAAATGCTGTTCATACAGGAACCCTGAGTTCAATCTCTGGCACCATGTGGTCCTTCAGAGACTGGCTGGGTGTGACCCCTGAGCACTGTTGTGAGCAGCCCATCAGCACTGCTGGTGTTGCCCCGACCCCAGCAAAATTAAAGAAAATAGAACACAAGCTGCACCCCCACCCCCAGAGTTAGCAACAATTGTCCTTCATGTGAGCAACAACCAGTCACCCAGCATAACTAGTTGAATAGAACTTTCAGAATTGTAGCCCAGCCACCTCCTGACTAAAACTGAGGCCCCAAGCTAGAACTGAGTAGCTAAACTCATGGTGCTTACAGAACATTGTGAATACGAGTCATAAACTGTTCTAAACTACTAAGATTTGGCATGCACATGCGCAGTATGTGTGTGTGTTTCTTCAAGTAGTTATGCATAGCTAGAATAATAATTTCAAATCTAGTATTTCCAAATTGAACAAGCTTAATTCAGTTGTTCTTCTTACCTGCTCTCTTCTGGCTTATGCCCAGTTCTGAATGTGGAGGTCACCTTCTTTCTTGCCTTTCTAAATCAGCCTCTGATTCCACCTAGTCACCTTCCTATTCTGTAAATTCTTTTATTTAAATATCTCCAGAGCCAGGAATAATTCCTGAGTGCTGAGCCAGGAGAAACCCCTGAGCATTGCCAGGTGTGAACCAAAAAAAAGCAAAAAAAAAAAAAAATTCCATAGCTCTCTCCTTTCCTATCTCCCTGTCCCGTGCTCCTTCAGTTGTGTCCCTTACCATTTCTCACCTGTTCAGTTAGATTGTGATCTGTTCCCTTGCTCACTGGGAGACCAAGGGAGACCAAGCTCTCCACTGCTCTCTGCCATCACCTCGATACAGATCTCATCTTGGGGCGAAGTCTTCCATGCTGCTAGTTGCTCTCAAGGTTAGCTCATGAGTTGAGTACACAGACCATTTAGAGTTTTCCCATTATCTCCTCCCCTTCTTTTGCTTTAGTTGCTTCCTCTAGACCACTCTATCCCATTCATGTTGGCTCCAAACTTCCCCAGAAATTGTAGCCCAGGACCTTTACTCTCTCTCAGTATCCACTAACATACAGTGGTTAAGAGCCCAGGGATAAAGATCTTATGGTTTTTTACTTTCTAAATATGTGATGGATTTTGGCCAGTGTGTTCTTCCTCTGAACAGAATTTGTCATAGGGAAGTATGAGACAATTTCATAGCCTTGCTGAGAGGATTAAAAGAATTTACACAGGTAAAGATTGCTTAGTGGGTTGTAATATATCAGTACCTGATGCATCGCTAAGCGTGGGCTGCTGCGGCTACTTTTCCTTCTGCCCCTATAACTGTCCTTATTTACCTGAAACTCCTGTATGTCCTACAACAGTCAGTTTCTAACATTTATGGAAGTTACCAGGAACTGCTCTACCCAATTTGACCCTTCAGTCTGTGCTTTGTAGATACCCGTTTTTTTTAAAAAATTTTTTATTATACCACCGTGAGACATACAATTACAAAGGTGTTCATAATTGGTTCCTGGTAATACAGTATTCCAGCACCCATCCCTCCACCAGTGCCCCATTTCCACCATCAATGTACCCCATCCCTCCCGCCCACCCCCAGGCTGCCTCAATAGCAGGTAGCCCCATTTCCTCTTTCTCTCTGTCTCTGCATCTCTCTCCCTCTTGTTTTACACATTGTGGCTAGCCCTGCAGATATTTAGAGTTTATCACTTAAGTCTCTTTGTGTATATTCAATGATGAGTTTTAATCTGCCATTACCATTTCCCACACTTAGTAAAACACTGGTATCTATTTATATCCTATTAATGAATGCAGTCATTCTATATCTGTCCTTTTCCTTCTGACTAATTTCACTCAGCATGATAGTCTCCATGTCCATCCATTTGCAGGTAAATTTCATAATTTCATCTTTTCTGACAGCTGCATAGTATTCCATCGTAGATGAACCACAGTTTCTTTAGCCAGTCCTCTGTTCTCGGGCATTTAGGTTGTTTCCAGATTCTAGCCATTGTGAATAGCACAGAGATGAATAAAGAAGTACAGATAGTGTTTCTGCTATGTATTTTTCAGTCTCTCAGGTATATTCCCAGGAGTGTATTGCTGGATCAAATGGGAGCTCGATATCTAGTTTTTGGAGGAATGCCCATATTGTTTTCCAAAAGGGCTGGACCAGTCGGCACTCCCACCAACAGTGGATCAGAGTTGATCAGAGTTGTATTCTTTTTCCCCACATCCAAGCCAGCACCGGTTGTTCTTGCTGTTTTGGATGTCTGCCCGTCTCTGTGGTGTGAGATGGTACCTCATTGTTGTTTTGATTTGCATCTCCCTGATGATTAAAGATGAAGAGCACTTTTTCATGTACCTTTCGGCCATTCAAATTTCTTCTTTTTTGGAAGCTTATGTTCATTTCTTCTCCCCGTTTTTGGATGGGGTTAGCTGTTTTTTTCTTGTGAAGTGCTACCAGTGCCTGATATATCCTGGATATTAACCCCTTGTCAGATATGTATTGGGTGAATATCCTTTCCCACTCTGTGGATTGTCTTTGAGATACCCATTCTTAATCATATGTACTAATCTATACTTCAAATATTTTATTTCTAGACAGAAACTCTGAACCTTTCTCTCACTAACCGATAAATAAGAGGCACTCAGTGCAAACATAGTGAGTGATAAACAATTAAATGACTGAAAGGAAACAAAACAGGACATAAAAGAGCCCCAGTCAACTTGGGAAAGGGAGAATCTGGAAGAAATAAAAGAGGTAGGCATTTGATAGACAGCACCTTTGTGACAACGAAACGCTGCTGAGGGACGCGGCAGCTCATTGCTCTTTTCTTTCCTTTCCAAGTCAGCGTTCTGTCCTGATAGCATTGAAAATTGCGTCTTGAGCCTGTTGCTTTACTGCCACTTGGCTCATGTGATCTGCTTCCCTGCTGCCCCTTCTGTGGACACCATGATCACGCATGATGATAGTGATGAAGTGTCCTTTTCCTTTCTCTGGGCACACATGGTGATTCCTATTAATCCAAGACCATGGGAAGCCACGCAGCTTTCTCCATCTAGGCAGTAGCTAAGCTCTGAATGCAATCCTCGACTAGGAAACTTGAAGAAAATGTCTGAAAGCTAAAAGGCTTGCTCCTTTCTCCAGGAATCCCAGAACTTCTGAGTGTTATGGAGGTGGAGCTTGACATCCTGAAATTTGAGAGTGACCCTACTCAAGAGAATCTGTTCATGTATAAACATGACACAAATATGGTTTGCCAGGTGTCTGAGGAAACAGTTATATCTGTTCTTTTCAGAAAACAATCCCTCTTGCCGGGCTTTGTGGGCTGTCTCTGGCGGTTCTGAATGTGGAGTCCTGCTACTTGTCATGTGTGTTCATGGCAGGGCATCACTCTTTTGGCATCCCTGCAGTCCAGTTAGTTAGGTCACTGGCCATGGTGGACTCCCAGAGTCACTCTAACTGTTGGTGCCAGGATTGTGGCTTAGACTTGAGGTTTATGCTGCAGTCTCCGTGCAGTGAATGGACAAGCTTTGCTAACCACAGGTCTCATTGTCTTCAAAAGCACAGGTCTGTGGGCCTGAGAGATAGGACCGCAGATACGCAGCTGAGCTGGGTTCAATCTTGGCACTACATATTGTCTCCTAAGCACCACCAGGAGGGAATCTTGAGCATAAAGCCAGGAGCAAGCCCTTAGCACAGCTGGGTATGGTCTTCCCTCCCTGCACACAACTGGAAAATAAAAAAATGGAAAAACAAACAGGAAAGCTTGTGTGTGTGTGTGTGTGTGTGAGAGAGAGAGAGGGGGGGGGGAGAAAGAGAGAGAGAGAAATAGGAGGGTAAAGCTTTGCAAATTCCAGCCCACATATGGCCCCTTGAGAACCATGAGTTATAACCTCAGTGCAGAGCCAGATGTAGCCTTTAAACATGTATGTGGTGTGGGTATATTTTCTGCACCCCAATCTCAGAAAAACAAAACAAAACAAAAAGCAATGGCATATGTTCTTCAGGATCCTAAGGAGGGATCTGCCTTACTTCAAGACTATAAAGAGTTTTGAAATAAAAATCAGATCACTGTATCACTGTCTTCCCGTTCATCATCGATTTGCTCGAGCGGGCCCCAGTAACATCTCCATATGTCCTGTCTCATGCTAGTAGAGCCCAAGGCATCTGCTTGCTCCAGGAACATAAAGAGCCTCAATCCATTCCGGAATGAGGTCTATAATTGCTACTGGTATTTGGCATATATATCAAATACAACACGGGTAGCTTGCCAGGCTCTGCTGTGCAGGTAGCATACTCTTGTAGGCATCTCTAAGTCCAGCATTTATTGATGAACCGGCTGCCGCCGCGCCGGGCGTTGATAGGTTGGTCTGCTGGGTGGGAGGTCTGACGAGAGAGAAGTCTGAATGTGGAAAAATGGAGGCCCTCATGGAGTGGGGGGGTCGTCAAGCTTGTTGCGAGGCTCTGCTGCGATGGTGGGCCAGGGCTAGAACCCACCATCCTCCCGGTCACCTCGTGAGCGGCTGGTCCTAGGGAGAGCCAGTAGCAGCTCTGCCCCCATGTCTGCGAGTCATGATAAATTTTTCAAATTCTCAGTTAAAATATTTTGGAGGAACTATTGTGTTCCACGTCCACCTTCAGAATAGAACTACTTCATTATGCTCATGTCAACAGCATCTAGCCCATAATATGGGTTGAATGTGATGCTATTTCCCTTAGCTTAGCCAGAGAGCAGAATATAGCTGATACGTGGGGGGCTGAAATTATTTTTCTTTCTCTTCCTGAAGCTAATTAATTTTTCATGGAACTTTAAGTTCCTGATTTTGGCCTCCTTCATCAACCAAGTTCAACAGAGTCAAGTCAGAGGAACAATTACTATTGTACTGTCAAGAACTTATTTAAAGATGGCCTTTCATATTAAGCTTCTAAAGTTGAAATTTAAGAAAGCAAGCTGGCTAAAGAAGCTTGTTGCATAAACATTGCCGCTCCCTTTGAAATTCTGGGAGTTCCAGCTTGGCAGCTGACCATTCTTTGTGATTTATCTATTTGTTTAGCAGAAGCATATCTTGAGCTTCTAATGTATACAGAGCACTGTCCTCGGTTCTGGGAAACACAGCGAGCTCCACCCCTTGCCTGCAAATTGGTCCCGTTTTAAGTGGGAATGCAATAAAGTACATATTCAAGTAGCTTACACACTGTAAACAGAGAAAATGACCTATGAACAACAGCTTTCAGCAGTTCGGATTCAGTCTTGCATATGTGTTTGGTGGTGACACTGCCTTCTGTCACAGAGAGGAAAAGTGAAACACAGCTAAAGCATCAAAGAACTAATGGTATGTTCTTTTCAAACTTTGGGTCTTTGTGCACACTCGTTCCTCCTTTCCCCCACCTCTTACACCATTATCAGTTGAACTGAAACTTATATTTTAAGTGACAACAACGATTTAAGTCCTGGGAACCCTTGGTGACTAGCCTATTATCAACAGACTTACAGATGGACAGGCAACTAAGCAGCCTCTATTTTGTGGTGCAAGAGAACACTGTGATTTTATTGTTCATTGCAATAAAATATTAAGATAAAAATTTTCTGCTTCCTAGTCGCCATTTTTGTGGTCCGGAACTGGTACAACAAACTAGTGGAACCAATCATGTTCTAGAATATATTGCAATCTACAATGTGTAAGAAAGGGAAGCAAGAAGGAGAGAAAGAGAGAGAGAGAGAGAGAGAGACAGAGAGACAGAGGGAAAAAGAGAAAGGAGATATAGAACCTATCTTGGAGGCAGGCTTGGGGAAAGGGGAGGGAGGTAGGGACATTGGTGATGGGAGATGGGCAGGGGTGGAGGGATGGGTGTTGGAACACTGTAGAACCAAAAATTCAAACACGAACATCTTGTAATTGTATATCTAACAGTGGTATAATAAAACATTTTTAAAAAATAAAAAAAATTTTGGCTTCCTTTCTGCCTGAGTTGTCAGTGTGTATGTTTATTTTGTGTTACTAAGGATGTACTCTACAATATGAGAGTCACACTCAGTTCATTGGGAACATGTATTACAAACTTTCATCTTTCCACCTCCCTTGTCACATTGTTCTTTGTCAGCTTTGTGACATGGGAAGCACATCTGTCTTGCTCACTATTAGATTTCAGTGGCCAGAGCATAACCATCCATAGGAGGAGAGGCATGAATGAAAGCACCAACCAAGTAGAAACTGCTCTTCCAGGATTTTGTGTGGCCACTTCTTGGGTCTGCTGTGTGTTTTTGTCTCTGAGGGCTTGTAGCTGGAATTGTACTGATACCATGTTGATTAAATACCTCAGAGACCTGTAAAATTCAGTGCTCACTAAGGGAGAGGTGTGTGTGTGTGTGTGTGTGTGAGATGTGTGTGCTCACTAGAAGGGAGTGGAAAGCAGAGATTCTGTAAAGTTCACTTAGCTTTTCACCTGGAACTCTGCTTTAAATTGAACTGCATTGAGGTTAGCCATTTTTATGGATTATTGTGGGAATGGTTGAGATATGCTTGACAGATAAGGAAAGGAGTAGGGTATGAATAACTTAGAACAAATGAATAACTTAGAACAAAAAGATTTCAAGGGACATGACCAATCAAGTTCTTTTCCTTTTAAAATTATAGCAAAGTATAAGGAAAAATTGGGAACACATTCCATAAATGCTGCAGTAATGTAACAGTATTATAAACCATTAGTTTACTCTTGTAAACTAGTCTAATCTAAAATAAATACATCATGGTGGCATAATAAAATTAAAAAACTATATCACTTATCTCACTTAGATGAGAGCCTACTACTGAGAGCATACCACTGGCACAGCAGAGCCTGGCAAGCAACTCGTGTCATATTTGATATGCCAAATACCAGTAACAATTATAGACCTCATTCTCATGACCTGAAGGAATGATTTGAGGCTCTTCATGTTCCTGGAGCGAGCAGATGCCCTTTGGCTACACTAGCACACAACAGGTAGTATGGAGATGTTACTGGTGCCCACTTGAGCAAATTGATGAACAATGGGAAGACAAGTGATATAAGTGATAACACTTGGTAAAGAAAAAATGTTAAATGCTAAAAAATTTTTTTTTTGGAAGGGAAAAAATCAGCACAATGAGCAAAGTGTGGCAAAACTTATGTTAAAATTCACCAAATGAACAGTTTGAAAACTGTAATTGGGGGGTAACATGGTCACACTTGTCTTAATGTTTATGCTTCTGACTTACAGAGTTACTGGACCTCAATCATTACCAAAGCATTAAAGACCCCCAAAATATTTTCACTTTCCAAATCCAGTTTTTTCTGTCAGTTATTAAGGATTTAAATCATTTTTTAAATTATTGAATTACCAAGAATTACAAAGTTATTCATGATAGAGTTTCAGGCACTCCATGATCCAACACCAATCGCTTCACCATTGTCCACTTATCTCCACGAATGCCCCCCCATTTTCCCTCCCAGCCCCCAGCTGCCTGCATGGCTCTCTGGCTCTGTCTCTGTCTGTCTGTCTGTCTGTCTGTCTGCTATAGGCAGTGTGGTTTATAATACTGTTACTGAGGTTTCCTGCATTTCACTTTACATCCTTTCAGCATGCCACCCCCAATAGAGTGTCCACTTCCCCCCCACACTGTCACAATGTTCCTCTTCCCGTTCTATACTTACGTCTTCCCCCATCCCCCTCAGTGGTGCGTTTCCTACTAAAGGCAAGTTCTCATGCTCTTTATTTCTATTGTCTTTGGATGCTTGATTTTTCCCCTAGGATTTTATTCTTTGGAGGGAGGAGCCATACCTGGCAATGTTCAGGGGTTACTCCTGGCTCTGCACTTAGGGATTACTCATGGCAGTGCTCAGGGGACCATATGAGATGCCAGGGATCGAACCTGGGTCATCTGCATTCAAGGCAAATGCCCTACCTGCTGTACTATCTCTCCAGTCCTCCCCTAGGATTTTAGAAAGATAAGTAACCCATGAATAACACTGAACTACATCCAGCTTTGTTCTACCCTGAAGTGTGACCATTCAGAAAGGTTTTCTTCTTTATCTGAGTCTGGCAGCTTAGGAACATGAGCTGTCTGCCTTCTGTACATGCTTCCTAGAATCTTAGAGACTAAGATGAGTCATTTGAAGTGAAATGACCCTAGGCAGAGAACACAGAGGGTTGGCGCATGTTTGCTGTAACCTTCTGAGAGAGCTCTTCAATCTCGTTTATATGTTCTTGAGAGGGTGTCTTCCGTGCAGTGATGAATGAGCCCTCAGGCGTGCCTGCCACACCTCCACTGCCCAGCCAAGCAGCAACTTCTCCCTCAGTGAACCTGTGTCTCTGCTTTTACCACACACCACAATATCTGTTGCAGGTATATTAAACAAAATTCTTCTCTGAATGTGGCTCTTATTGTTCCTATTTATTTCAATATGATTAATTTTTTCATATGGACCACACCCAGTAAAGCTCAACAGAATGTGTCTCTCCTGCCAAAGCCTGCTTGCAAAGGGAGGCTTGGGAGGCTTCTAGGGCAATATCCAGTGAGCTGTGTGGCCACATAGTGTCAGGAATCCAGATCAAGATCTTGCTAAGCTAGGCACGTGCTCTACCACTTGTTGGAGTGAAATAAAGATATTTCTCTTTATTTTGTTGTGTGAAATTGATTCTACTTTTCTTCATCTAACATTTGGGTTAGTTGTTCATATTGGCAATAAAGTGACAATTTCTCAACTTTAATTTCCCCATTTTTATTGTGTAAAATATGCTTAGCCTAAAGTTTGTCTTTATAAGTATACAACTCAGTGGTACTAAATATATTCATAACACTTTGCAGCCATCACTACCGCCTGTCAGGGAGCCACTGGAATCCCCCAACAGTATCAGGACAGGTTTTCTTCTACCTCTGAGGCTGCTGGGGAGACAGATGAAAACTCACAATTCCAGCTCAGTTCCAAAAAGGCTTTTAATAGTACAAAACCTCTACCACCACAATCCAATATAATGAAAGAACTCTAGCTCTGGTCAGAACTTAGACCATATACAAGAGAGCCCAAGTCTCCCACCAAAAGAGAGATTCTCACCTGAGAGGAGTCCTACCCAAAAAAAGGAGCAGGGGGAAAACGGGGCTCTTGCCTCAAGTCAGTTTCCTTATATACACCAAAGTAATCCTATTGATAGGGAGGGTCCTGTCAACAAAGAACCCTAAACAGCTTGTAGAAGGGTGATGCCATATCCTATTATAGGTATGAACAAAGGGTTAGCCCTTCTTCTGAGATTATCTGTTACATAAAACACTAGTAGAGAGAAGAGAGGACTGGTATAAAGTAATACATCTTAATTTCATGGGCTCCATGTAATCTAGATGGTACCCACAAGGGCCTTCTTATTTTTTTATCTGCACCAGGTTGACTCTGAGTATCTTGATCTTTGTATACTGAAAGGGTCACACTCACCTGCATGAGGGGCAAACTAGTACGATCTTTCCTATAATCTTAAATGATAGTCTCAACGTAGCCAGGGTGGCAGTCTCCTGGTAAATTCTAACTGTCCCACGCTGGGTGCAGTGGGTATAAAGAGGAACTGTGCCCAATCTAGATAACATAGAAGTCTTAGTAGATGTATAATAAATCAGAAGTTATTCAGAGTCAAGGTGACTTCTGTAACTGCCACACCCTCTATCAGTGTTTACATAGAAGAGAGATCTCTAGAGAGAGATTCATTAGAATGAATCTTGGCTTAAGAATATGTAAGTAGATTAAGCTATGAGTGTGTAAAACAGCAAAGTTCCAAAGCTAGATAAGCCTGTCATCCAACAACCATTCACTGTCAGAACATTTTTATCTTGTAAAACTGAAACTCTATATCCATTAAGCAATGATCCACTGCCCCGTTATTCCCCACTTCTCTTAGTCTTGTCCATTATGCTTCTGACCTCTGGATTTGATTAATCTAAGTATTTCAGATAAGTGGAATCAAGCCATGTCTCTTTTCGATTAGTATGATATCCTTAAGGTTTATCTATGTTGTAATGTATGCCAAAATTTCCTTGTTTTTTAAGGGTAATTAATAGTAATATTTATGCCACATTTTCCTAATCATCTGTCTATTAATTCACACTTTGGGTTGTTTCTATATGCTATCTAGCTGTGAACAGTTCTGTTATGAATGTGGGTGTACATAGATTTCCTTGAGATTCTGCTTTCAGTACTTTTGCACCAATGCACAGAATGGATCTCCTGCTTCATATGATGATTTTATTTTTTAAATTATTGAGGAATTGCCATATTTGGTTTCTATAATGTTTGTACCATGCAAAGTCCACAATGGTTTACATTTATTATTTTCTAAATACTCAGTATTTGTGATTCTCTGATATATTCTGCCTAATATGATACAGTTTGCAGTCAACTTTCTTACAGTGGTGTAGTATTCAATTGTGTATACATGCTATACATTCTTTAGTCATTCATCTGTAGTTGGACATATAGGTTTTTTGATGTCTTAACTATTATATTAAACAGTACAATAAGCATAGGGATTCACATATCTTTTCAAATAACTGCTTCCATATTTAGGGGTAGATGCTAAGTGAAATCATTGGGTTCTCAGGGATTGGAGAAGGAATCACTTCCTACTTTATTTTTAAATTTTAATATTAATTTTATTTTAAAAACATTTTATTATTACACCGTGAAATATACAATTACAAAGATGTTCATAAGATGTTCATATTTGGGTTTTGGTCATTCATTGTTCCAGCACCCAGCCCTCCACCAGTCCCCATTTCCCACCACCAATATCCCTGATTCCCTCCCAACTTCCTAGCCTGCCTCTGTGGCAGGTTTCTTAATTTCTTTTCTTTCTCTCTCTTTCTCTCTCTCTCTTTTCATTTCCCTTCCACGTTGTGGATTACAATATAAACATTAAGAGGCTGTCATGTGTATTTTTTGCCTGTATTTAGTGCTCAGTTCTAGGTTGGTATCAGCACTTTCTACAATTATTAGCACACTGTTCCATTCTCTGTCTTACCTTTCTGACTCCCACATGTTTGTGATAGTTTCCACCTTTGACAAGACCTCCCATTCCATGTTTCACCAAACAAACAAACGAACAAATAAACAAACAATCCTATTCAAAGCACTCTACATTACAGACTAAATGCTGTGGTCCCTATTAAACCCTTCATGACACTTTTTAAAGACAGACCAAATGCTGAAATTCATGACAGAGTGATAGTCCAGCAGATAGGGTATTTGCCTTGCACACAGCCAAATTGGGTTTGATTCCCCAGCATCCCATATGGTCTGCCAAACACTGCCAGGAGTAATTCCTGAGTGCAGAGCCAGGAATAACCCCTGACCATTGCTGGGTGTGACCCAAAAAAAAACAAATAAACAAACAAATAAATAAATAGATAAATATCCGCTCACCCCTGCCCCAAAATTGCCAAAAAATCCTAGGAAAAGAAGAAATGGTCGGGTTTGTCTTTTCTCAACTTTATTAATTTTATTTTTGGGCTTGGGGGCACACCCAGACATGCTCAGGGCTGTTCCTGGATCTGCACTCAAAATTGCTCCTGGTGGTGCTCAGAGAACAATATGGGATGCTGGGGACAGAACCTGGGTTGACCATGTACCAAGTAAAGTGCCCTACCCGCTGTACTGTCTCCCCAGACCATCTTTCTTCAACTTTAAATTGGATTATAAAGTTATAGTAGTCAAGGCAGTGTGGTATGGGATAAAGACAAGACTTTAGACCAATGGGAATAAAACTGAGAGCACAGAGACAAATCCTCAGGCCATTTAATCTTGTTTTATTTTATTTTGCTTTTTTTGGGCATACCAGGCAATCCTTAGGAGTTTCTCCTGGCTCTGCACTCAGGAATTACTCCTGCCTGTGCTTGGGGGCAAATGGGAAGCAAGGAATGGAATCCTAGTTAGGCTCTTGCAAGGCAAATGTCCTACTCTCTGTGCTATCATTCTGCCCCAGGACATTTAATCTTTGACAAAGGAGTTAAGAGGATGAAATGGAGCAAGGGAAGCCTCTTCAGCAAATGTTTCTGGGAAAACTGGTTGGTCACATGTGAAAGAAAGAACTCAGACCCCTGTCTCACACAATACACAAAAAGTCTATTCCAAATAAATTAAAGATTTCAATATCAGATCTGAATCCATAAACTGTATTGAGGAAAACAGAGGCAGACCCTTTAATGATACTGAATCTGAGACAACCTCAGTAATACAATGCCACTGACCAGGCAAACAGAAGCAAAGATAAATAAATGGCAACACATCAATTAAAACCTTGTGTTCTACATAAAAAATACTAGATCCAGAATAAAAGAAAAACACCATAAATAATGACACTATTGCACTGATTTATGGTATGATAATTTTCTTCTATATCCTCATACCATTTCTTCTAACAAACTTTCTCTTTAGTATTTCCTGGATTAGTTTACAAAATATTTTATAAACATTAAAAAGGAGTTGATATCCAATATAAATAAAACTGCTGTAAAACCGTTTTTAGCTTTTTTTAGATCACACCTGACATGTTCAGGGGTTGCTCCTGGCTCTGCACTCAGGAATTCCTGTTGATGCTCAAGGGACCATATGGGATGCAGGGGTTAAACCCGGGTCAGACACATGCAAAGCAAATATCCTACCCACTGCACTGTTGCTCGGCTCAACACTTGTGAAATTTAATAAGAAAAATTAACCAACCCCCAGAAATGGGAAAAAAAAGATAAACAAAAATTTTCTCAAAGAAGGCACAACATGGACATTAAGTACATGGAAAAAAGCTCTTTGTTACTTATCATCAGGGAAATGCAAATCAAAACAACACTGAGATATTATCTTGTACAAATGAAATTGGGTCACATCAAAATACTATCTCTTTTCCCCAAAAACAAAAACAAAACAAAAACACACCAGTGTTGGTGTGAATGTGGAGTAAAAGGAACTCTCATCACTGTTGGTAGAATCTTGACTCTTTCAACTCTTTGTGGGAAAACAGTACAGACATTTCTCAAAAGACTAAGAATTGAGCCTTATGCAACCCACAAATTCCACTTTTGGCATCTACCCCAAGGGCCCAAGAACTCTATTCTGAAAAGACATTGCACTCCTATGTTAAATGTGTCATTTCCTCCATCAGAACACTATTGTAATTATATATCATTAATACCTTATTACCTTGTAAAGGAAACTACTTAGATGTAAGGAATGATGTATTAACATGACATTAACCTGGTTGAATGTTCTGAAGTGGGAAGATTGAATACACCCCTTAAAAAACATATAGCTTGCTATAAGAGTTTAAGCCTTATAACTTGTGATTTATAGCAGGAGAATAACTAATTCTCATCTAAAAAGAGAAGAGCTATACTATGTTTTTTTTTTTTTTGAGGGGGGGTTCACACCTGGCAATGCTCAGGGGTTTCTCCTGGTTCTGGGCTCAGGGAATTACTCTTGGCAGTGCTCGGGTGACCATATGGGATGCTGGGGATCGAACCCAGGCTGGCATGGGCCACCAGCGTGCAAGGCAGACGCCCTACCCGCTGGACTATCGCTCCGGCCCCACTATGGTTTGGTTTTACCACTAAGTAAATTTGTAACCTGGAAATCTTTTCAAAGCAGAGGTAATGATATCTGCCCATTTTGGAGTTATTCCCAACAGGTTGACATAGGCTCAAATGAGTTAAGATTATGAAAGCACAAAATAAATAATGACACTATTGCACTGATTTATGGTGTGATCATTTTTCTTCTCTTTTATCCTTATATCATGACTTGTAAACAAACTTTCTCTTTAGTATTTCCTGGATTGGTTTATACAATATTTTTAAGTTATGGCATAAGTGTATTGTACATGCATTGTCAAGTCTTATCAAACTGAAGCAACAGAACTAAACACAAATATATGGACACTTAAAATAATATTCCTAACATTTAATCCTAAAGACAACAACTTGTAGTATCCTTGTCAGAGAAGAGTTGGCTCCACCTTCAATTTACAGTAGAGAAAATTTAGGGTCCATTGTAATGCTTATGTAATGCTATCCAATACATGTTTCTGAACAGCCTTTCCTGCAGCTAGAATCCAATAAAAGGAGAAGACCACGCTAAGGCAGGAGCTCAGTACTAACACAGACCTTTGCTGATAACTGCTTGGCAGTGGGTAAATCATTCATCTTCCTGCTTTTCAGTTTCCTCCTTTGTAAACCAAATGTTTGATAAGTGACAAAGCACACAATGTCATGCCCCAAATAAGTGAACTATAGAGACAAAGTTGGGGAAAAAGAAAGGGAAGAAACTCAATTCAACTTGGAGAGTGAAGTGATGGTGACTCTGTGAGTTAGAAGAGTGGGTACTGAAAGAGCAATTTGTTGGGAGATACCAAGTGGGTATTGGGTGGATATAGGTTTGTGAGCAAACTGGTGACTCAGAGACTGAAGTAAGAAAACTTTGCCAGATTTTATGTCTGGGGCTTCTGGAAATTACACAGGAGATAAGTTTTAAAAAACTAAAGCTGTTTTGGGCCAAAGGAATTTTTGTGGGATGATGGAGGATGTAAGAATCTGTTGATAAGCCTCTAAGTACGTCAAGGTTCTACAAGAGATGATCTGGTACTTTTTTTAAACCTAGATTATGTATTTTGTGTGTGCATCTTCTCAACTTATTTTGAGACATTAAAGATAAGTGAAAGAACATTTTAACTAAAATATAGACTACACGAAAGTGTAGTAAAATAGAATTCAAGAGAAGCACTGAAATGAATTAAGGAAAGCTCCTAGGTTGAGGGAGAAGCCTGCAGAAAGCAAACACACATGCATTAATACCAGTGCCTTCTGGCTCTGGGAGCTTTCATAGACACAAAATAACCATCTTACAGCCAGCCAGGGTGGTTGGAGTGTCTCTTAGAAAATGGGGTCACAGGAACAGTAAGTCAGAAAATGACCACCATGTTGAACTCAGATTTGAACTGTAAAATAATTTTTTTTGAAACATTTGGAAATTCTGCCTGTAAATAGCACTTTTGGTATACTCATTTTACTTCTAAAAGTCAGTCTACTTGCTCTCCTATGTCTGACTCTGTGCTGATATTTTCCACTGATCTTCCAATGTGCCATATGGAGCACTTGGGTTCAAACTAATACGTGAGTCTTCTAGTGCTGCAGCTGGCAGTCTGTGAAACCCCGGTAACCACCACCAGGCAGCAGAAGGAAGCACATGGCCATAGGAGGTGAAAATCCTCAATCTCACTGTCATTTGGGGAAAATGTTTGTTGTGTTGATGGCACATTCCTAAGAGACAAACATTTTTGATTATGCAGAGTTTCACACCCAAACTGCATTTCAGAGCTGAAGACATAACTTAGAGAGATATTTTCCTTTTTTTTCTCCATTGCTGTCTGTGTTAGGGAAGAGCCAGGGAAGAATTCATTTATGGCCCCCTGTTTTCTTATGCTCAATATTTTCCTGCTTGTGGCACTGACATACAATAAAACCATTTAGCCAATTTCTGAATCTGTATTTTTTTTGGGCCCAGGAAAAGGGCATTTGTCACTTGGGTCATTCCAAAAGCATGTGACATGGGGAGAGTTTTCTTAAAAATTTTGACCTAGGCTATGTAAGGCTATCTAAGGGGGCTCTTTTCCCCTGCTTTGGAGTCCTGTCCATATCTTATTGATCTCTGAAATAAGTTTCACACCAGCCCTACTAAACTCAGAAGTACCAACCATGGAAGCGCTTGCTAGATGGTTCCCATCCAGGATAAAACTGAAATAGGAACCTGTTGGTTGCTGACTGGGAGATAAAGTTGTTTGAGCTGCCCGCCAAAATCAGTAGCCCATAAGCCACATGACTAACCAGAAATAACTGAGCTTAAAAGATGCCAGTGTGGATGAGTAAGATTTCTTTCATTAAAGGATCTAGTTAAAGCAAATTCACCCACACACAAGTTCTTAAGCGCCATTATCTTTTACCCTGGAACATTTTGTTTGACCTAATGGGGCAAATTAAAAGATTGAGCTAACACAGAAATGTGGCCTTTATTGACTATGATTATCTTTATTTCTGCATTATTATGATTTTATTTATTTTACTACCCAGTGTATTTGCAAAGCCTACTGTGTGCTAGTTGTATTGTAATGAACAAATTATACTCCTTTCATGCAAATTTTTCTGATTTCTCCAGTATAATGTCAATTTTCCTTTTTTCTGAGCTTAGCTTTTTGCAAGTCTCCAAATATGTTTTTGACATTTTGCATTGATTGTAGCAACTTGAGGATTTCTTATTGTACTATTCAGAACTAACATAATTGAAGACAGATAAATGCTTTACAAATTTTTGTATGTTTCATGACACCTAAAGTAGTCTTGGCAGTATGCTTTTAGTGTTTGGAATGAATGACTGAATACTTGTCGAATTGGATCAGTTGATTCAGCTTAGACTAAGTCACACTCCCTTAACAAACAATCCCTATATTTTAGTGCTTAAATAAACACAATGGTTTATTTCTCATCTAATTTAATATTCCTTGTGAATTAGGTGCATTTCTGCTTTCTCTTTTTCAGTCTATAATCTGGGAAGAGGAGCAGCCACTTATGGAGCAGCCTATTTTGTGGCAGAGGAATAAGAGACATACAAACCACTTAGTGAACCAGAAGTGGAATATACTATTTGAGAACAAATACAATCAGCCAAAGCCATCCACTTAACTAAACCTCAGGGAATGATTTCAGGTAGTCCCAAACAGACAATATGTTTATTTTCTCAAACTGAAAAAATAATTAGGTGTTATCGAAATGCTAGGTTGGTTCTTAAAATCCATATAAAATGAACAAAGGGGCCTTCCAAGTGACCACACTGTATTATTTTAATATATTTGATGACTAGCCTAGGGACTAAAATATAGTTACATACAGTAGTATCTGAAGAACATTATCACTGTATTTCAGGACTGGAAAATTTTAGGAAAATTTTTATTGCTGGAGATGAACAGGTCTTAGGGGTCTTTTCATAGGAGCAGTTAATCTTTATGCATTTTTTTTTTTTTTGCTTTTTGGGTTACACCCCGCAATGCTCAGGGTTTCTCCTAGCTCTGCACTCTGCTCAGGGGACCATATGGGATGCCGGGATCGAACCCGGGCTGGCAGAGGGTTATTCCGCCCTACCCCCTGGGCTATTGCTCCGGCCCCTCTTTTATGCATTTTTAAGTAATAATCCTTAAGAGATCTTTTCATCCTACTAGTTAAACTGTTGGCATCATAGGATGCTTACAAAGTGTAATAGAAGAGAGATTGGGAAATACAGGGACATAGACAGATAGATAGTAAAATGCGCCTGCAATGGGGGCAGGCAGGGTTTGGGTGGGTATGTTTGGGAATTGAGTGGTGGGAATTGGCACTGGTGGAGGGATGGATTCTGGAACACAATATTGTAGAGACCCAATTATGAACATCCTTGTAATTCTATATCTCACATGGTATAATAAGGATTGGGAGG
Source organism: Cryptotis parvus (assembly GCA_021461705.1). NCBI lineage: Eukaryota > Metazoa > Chordata > Mammalia > Eulipotyphla > Soricidae > Cryptotis > Cryptotis parvus. The sequence continues at coordinate 53,952 of JAJIBD010008907.1, forward strand.
ATGAAGGAGAGACGGAGAGAGACAGAGAGAAAGGGAGTGAAGGGAAGAAATGCCTGCTCTGGAGCTGGGACAGGGGGAATGTGGGGACATTGGTGGTGGGAATGGGGCACTGCTGAAGGGGTGGGTGCTGGAACAATATATGACTGAGACCCAATTATGAACATTTTTGCAATGTTGCCCTCATGGTGCTATAATAAAAAATTTTTTAAAGAAGAAAAAAAAAAAACTGTTGGTATCTCTTCAAAGTTACTTAGTGACCCAATCTTTCTTCAAAGCTCTGGGTATGAAACCACCAGATCTAAATTAGTTGTACTAAGTCACTGCCCTTAAATAAGAAGAACATGTGAATTTAGCAAAGAGGGTTGCTTAATGATGTTCATGCCTTCATTCCTTCATTCATACACATTTAACATTCTACAATCTTTACTGTGCATCTAAACCAGGCACTGTTTCAAATGCCAGTGAAAAGAGTCTATTTGCTCATGGAGAACATATTACATATTACTAACGTAATGAGTAATCCCGCCCAGGTATGCTGGTCCAGAGACTCTCAGACATGGGACAGAGTTGTTCCCTTGCTCTCCCTGTGCCTAGCCGTTCGTGGAGGCAATGGGAGGCATGACGGGTTCTAGCCCTGGCCCACCACCTTGGCAGAACCTCACAACAAGCCAGACCACCCCTCCTCACTCCACGGCGCCGCCATTTTCTACATTTGACTTCCCTCTCGTCAGAACTCCACCCAGCAGACCAGCCCATCACAGCCCGGCTTGCACGACTGCAAGCTCACGGTTCATCAATAAATGCTTTATTTGGAGGTGTTTAAAAGTGTTTGCCTTTACTCTGCAAGCCTGGCAAGCTTCTCATGTTGTATTTGATATGCCAAATTCCAGTAACAACTATATTAGGTCATTCTGATGACCTAATATAATGGTTTGAGGCTCTTTATGTTCCTGTAGCAAGCTGATGCCCCTTGCTGTACTGGCATGAAACAGGACATATGGAGATATTACTGGTGCCCGCTCTAGCAAATAGATGATCAATGGGAAGATCGTGATCGTGATCGTGATCGTGAACGTAATGATTAGTGTTGTCACTTGTCTTCCCGTTGTTCATTGATTTGCTCAAGCGGGCGCCAGTAACATCTCCATTTGTTGGGAATGAGGTCCATTATTGTTACTTTTCTTGGCATATTGAATACACCCATGGGTAGCTTGCCAGGCTCTACCGTGACTCATGCGTCCATCCCAGGGTGCCCAGTATTTTTCTTAGTGTTAAACAGGAAAAAATAAAGCAAGTTGAAAAGATAAAGAATAAGTGGTGGGAGTTGGCGTGAACTATTTCACTGGACAGCCTTGGAGGGTCTCTAGTGGGAAAGGAAAAAGGAACAGAGATCCCCAAGTTCTAGAGAAAGCAAGAAATTTCTTTCTGCCTCTTTCCAAGCAAAAGGAAGAGTCAAAAGAAGATGAATAAGGATGAAAGTGGTGGTAATGAGGAACAATAAAGTATTACATACATTTTCAATTTCTTTTCTCTATTGATATATCATTCATATACCATGATTGTTCCTATTCAAAATGTACAATCCATTCACTGTAGAGATACATATAACAGAATTTGATAAATGGTGTTTATTCAAAATATATTAGAGAGGGGGCATCAAGGATTGAATTTTTTTATTTTTGGGCCACAGTCTCAGCAATGCTCTGGGGTTACTCCTGGCTCTGCACTCAGGAATTACTCCTGGTGGTGCTCAGGAGAGCATATACGATGTCGGGATTGAACCTAGTCAGCTATGTGCAAGGCAAATACTCTACCCACTGTACTATTGTCCTGGCCCCCAGATTAAGGATTAAACAACTATACCAGTACTGTGACATTCTTGAGGTACAGAGATAAATGAGGGAAACGTGCCTCTTCCTCTGGATTAGAAGACCTGCAAATACATAGAAAAATATTTAGTGTACTGTAAGAGTAAAATTTATTTTTGGAGCTTGCCTTTTCCTACCTAAGACTCCTCTACTTTTCAGATAACAAACAGCAAATCAAAGGCCCAAGTACTGAAATTAGGATAGAGAGCCACAGAATTTAAGCAGGGGATTGGTTTTATGTTTCACGAGTCAAACTGTAGACTAAAAAAGCATTTTCTCTCCTCCTGGGGACTGGAATAGTCTCATCATTATGATAAAGGATTAATTTATCCTGGAAATCAGATAGAAAATTTCCATTCAGGATATTTTCTCTAGGAAGAAACAGAGCAAATGATCATGTTGTATATTTTCAGTTGGTCATACAATGGTCCATTCATATCCTCTGTGAAAAAAAGAAAAAAGAGCATATCAGATGGCGTGTCCTTGTTGCCCTAATATATCACTGGGAGTAAAGTTTGGTGCTCCCACTGGGTTTCCCACCATTAGTCCTGCAAGTCTAACTTTTGAGATGTGCTAATAGCTTTAGTAAATTGGGTATATTTGTACAGCAAGTTTACAAGCTTTATTATTTATATCTAGATACATAAATAAGACAAACATAATAAATAACATTTGTCATGAAAATTATACATAACACAACCAGAAAAAAGGCCAAATTAGTTGAATGTCGATTGCTAAATCCAGAGATCAAATTTGTTTTTATTTTTGCTCTTTTGGGGGCCACACCTGATGGTGCTCCTGGTGGTACTTAAAGGATCATATGCGGTGCCAGGGATGGAATCTGGGTCTTCTGAATGCAAATGTTGCAACCCTCACTGTTGAATGATCATTCTGGCTCCAGAGATAAACATTTCTATGAGAAGCAGTTCATATGGATTCTTGATTTATTCTGAACCTTGGGAATTATTTGTCTCAGTTATTTACCGCTATATAGTCAAACATTCCAAAGCTTAGTGCATTAAGATAAGAAGTTATTATTACCTCTTTCCCTCTCATTTACTGAGCAAACTGAGCTGGTCTGGACAGGCTTTACTTGGGTAGTTTTATGCAACTTCAGTAGACAACTAGTCAGAGCTTGAACCAAGTATCCAAGTTGGCTTACTTATCGTGTCTTATATTTTTGTGTTCATCTATGTAATCATTCTTTCTGCAAGGAACCAGAGTTCTGTGGGAAATGGCCCATTTCTTCTCAACATTTGATCTACTTGTAAACCAAAGAAAATTTCAAGTTATTTACAAAAGACTATTTCAAAAAAAATCAATACCTCAATACAAAGTAATTTTGAATTAAATCGAAGATAAGTATCTTGTAATCAACACTATAATCCACTCTAGGGTAAGGAAATTATACTTGTAATTACTTTGTATCTCACAAAACTTATCTAATATCAGGAAATGGTTTTGGCATTTGGTTCCCTATTTCAGGGGGGTATTATCAAATCATTAGATGCTATTCAAAATATAGATAAACATATTTGGATTCTCATGTAACTTTTTGCTCGTTGTCATGATAAATCATTTGAATACTTGGATTTTATTTTTAAGCATAAATCAATGGAAATAGTCACTTCCAGGATCATAACTTGTGGTCTAGTTAATCCATGCTAGTTAACTTTACAGAGGAGTGGTAGATATGGAAAACATCAAGTATCTTGGTAAATTATATTCAAAGCATCAGTTCCAGAGTAGACTTAATGAAAGAGGAAAACTAAATGAGTCATTACCAGTTTGTGGTAAAAACAAGTGCAGAACTGATCAAGAATTGAAATTGTTAATAGGAAAAATCAACAAGAGCTGGCAGGTTTAATCAGGAACCAAACAAGAGTGTCTAGGAGATAGAGAAAGAGCAAACAATCCAAACAGGACAATAGTTGGGGGCTGGAGTGATAGACCAGCGGTAGGTGTTTGCCTTGCACACAGCCGACCTGGGTTCAATCCCCTGGCATCCCATATGGTCCCTAAGCACTTCCAGGAGTAGTTCCTGAGTGCAGAGCCAGGACTTACCCCTGAGCATAGCTGGGTGGACCCCCCCCAAAAAAGGACAATAGTTAACAAAATAACTGAACAGCAGCCTAGAGGAAAACTCCACCCCCCAGCTCAGCAAGTAAATAGCAATTTAGAAGCAGGTATGTAGACAGTTACAAGTTCTTTAAATACTTCATTAGACAGAGAGGTGACAAGTTAAAAGTAGAAGAACCAACTGAGAAAATACAGTTAGACCAACAACATTTAAGATATGAAAGTTTAAAAAGACACAACAGTTCACCCCTTACTAAAAAACATAACAAAATTGGCCCTGGGATTGGACAATAAGAAAATGTGAAATCCTTAACACCCATAGTTTAAGGAATTACTCATTCTTATTGTTATAAAAAGTTATTTCACTCCCTCCTGTAATCATGAATTTTTTAGTTAACCATTATAAAGATTGCAGAGTGTTGGTATGCAGCACTTAATAAATGCTAGTTCCTTCCTTTCCTATCTACTAGTGATAAGACCAGAAAATGACTAAGCTAATAAGCAACATATGGTCTCATCTCTTGAAGATGATGGAGATCTGGCTTTATAACCAATCAAGTTAACCCTCTGTTTAGAGTCTCAGCGTCAAAAAAATTGTTCAGTTCGAAGTAAAATGATATTTTTCCTGAATTTCACATGTAGATTCCAATGTAAGAATATATATGATCATCTTGCAGAGTTGATTTCTCCATGGTATATTATAATAGTACGTAATGATCAAAATTTCTCTGAAACAAAAGTTAAATTGGATCTTTTAGTGGGTAAGGTAGCCAGCAGGGAAAAGATTTGGGGGGCTAGTAAGGTCTTATGATAAGGACCTAGAAGAAATTTTTAGAAAATATCTAACTCTAACTCTTGGGCTTATTAAGACATTAAAGTCAAAATAAGTATTTATTCATGAAAGTGAAATGACTTCAGAATGAACACTTTCATGGAAATTTGAGCCTCCACATCCTGTATTAGCAAGAAACTCTCAGCAGCATACCCTAATATAGAAGACCAATGGCACATACTGTAATTCAATTGAGGAAAGGAGAAAGGAGACTTAATTTCAGAACTGCCCAACTAATCAAAAAGCCTGGACCTATTCCCAGGATACTTTTTTTTTTACAGAGACTAGACCAAATAGTAAGATAACCCTTCGTACAACTGATTCAAGGATGGTGGAATATGAGAAAGTAGACATGCATCAACAAGGGGTTTTTACAGAAAATGAAGTAATTTTCAAAAAGATGCTATGACAGAAAAGGTAAATACAAATTATTTATATGTGGGCCTCGTTGGGGAGGGCAGGGGGAAGGGCAGGGAATGAAGAAACAGTTCTACAATGTGAGGACGTTGATCTGACTTCTGCTCCCTGAGGATAAGCATTATTTAATTATTAACTTGTACTTGGCACTCAGAGTTGTTCCCCACACAAATATTTTAACTCAAACCCTAGGAAAGAAAAGGGGGTAGCGAAACATTTTATTTGAAGATGGTGCCGTAGATGATGCTGTACATGAAAACCTTTTCATTCTCACTGATGATTTCAAGTTTCACATCCCACCATGGTGAATGGAAAATTTCCAAGAATTTTCATGGCCAGAATATTTGGAACTTTGGCATTTCCTGGGAGTTCAAACAAACTACATAGTTTTTACTAGTTTATATATGAAACACTCTCTGAGATGTTACCTGAAATTGCATCTGTTCAATCTAGCCAATCTGTTGCTCTAAGAACGTAAAAAGTGATACCAACAGAAGATATTTTTTCTTTTCCCTTATCATTTTTTCTAATTACTAAAAATACATACTACAAAATGATCTCCTCTATACTCTAACAATTCCATTACTAGATACATACCCAAGAGAAAGGTATACTTTAAAGAGATACAAAATTGTTTATAACATCCTGTCCATGATAACTAAAGTTAATCAAACCCAAATTTCCATCAATAGTAAATAATAATGGAGGAAGGTATGGTATCCTTTCAGGAGACATCACTAAAGAATCTCAGAGATGCAATATTGAGAAAGAAACTGGTCCCTAAAGAATACAATTGGGACTCACTATGCAGCTCAAGGGCAATAACAGGAAAAGTGATAAAAGCGATATTTCATGATAATTATCTCAGTGATAATTATCATTGAGAATTATTATATTGTGAGTGAGTGTATACGATACTGGAAACTTTCTATCTTGTCTGTGTCCCCATAATTGTGCCTAATCCCCCTCATAAAAAATAACTCAGCAATGTGCTTAAGACCCAAACACTGGACTGTATGTATCGTATCCCAAACTGAAAAAATATTAAGAAAGAAAAAGAGCTCTTTTCAGAGGTTTATGCTTAGACATTAAAATTCAACCTTCTACTCAGTATATACCACTAACCTGTTCACTGTTGATACATTGGTAACATAATTATGACTGTATCCAGTTCTTTGCTCTGAATATACTTTGTGGCCCACAATTTTATAAAAATAAGTGTCGTGAGAAATTCTAATCAGAAGAACTTTTCTATACATGTTAGTCATTGAAGAAAATTCTTTTGTCATTTCTTATGTCCTGTGTTTAAAGAATCCCATTCAAGTATAGATGAATTATAGGGAATCTATGCCAAGGAAAAACCTCTCCACAAAAAGTATCCTAACAAAGTTTATTTTGTTTCTGTTTATACTATGTGCTGTAACAATTTTCTTATAATAGAGTGACCTATTATAGCTAATCTTTTAAGAGTAACGCAGAAGTTTTAGATGTAATTTAAAACAACAAAATATTGAATTACAGGCTTGAAAAAGTTTTGCTTTAATTTGCTTGATTTTTCTTAATGCTTATGCAAATCATATCTAGAGTGAAGGAAACATGGGGTTCCATTCCAAGAAGTTTTCTGTTTCCATATAAGAACATTTAATCATTTAGGAAGCCAATATACAGTAAAACAAGAAAGGGTTGAGGAAGACTTTGACAGGCAAGGTCCCATTAAAATGCCTTGGACCTGAGTTAAAAATATTCAAGAGGTAAAGTCAGTTGGGAACAGTTAGTTTCATTGCCAAATTCAAATATTTTCATTAGAGGATATTTATTTTTGCTGAGCAAAATCTCAAATAGTCCATAGTGCAAACCAAATGGCTGGACCAGCTCAGGTTCATAACCCTGGTTCCCAATTTGATTTCAAAATCTAGATTCTTGGCTGCTGTTTTGAAAATGAAGAAAAAAAGTTTAATTACTTCTCTGTGGTGGTCATGGAGAAATCAACAACTGAAAAACAACACTGCAGAAGAGCTTAGCATCTCGCAGATTTTCAGGAAGTCATGCTTTCTGAGAGTGGTTTCCATCCCTGAGTTGTGAGGGGTGACCAATGAACATGGAGAGTGAGGGGTGGAGATTTGATTAACGGCAATTTAGGTGAAGTTTTTTTATTGCTGTTTCTGAAAAAGGACTTTTGTAACAGCTATTTTAGAGATTAGTGATAAAATTTCCAGTCAATTATTTATAAGCTTCTAGAAAATTTATGACAACCAATATGACATTGAGACAAAATGAGGTGGCTGTTATAATGCAGAATTTTGTTAGCAATTATTTTAATGATTTAGGAATTAATTTATTCAACATATACTTGTATTGAATATCTATTCAACATCAGAAACCGTGATACATATTACTGTATAAAGCAGTCTACTAGACTTACAAATCAGTGAGTGATTTAGAAAAACCAATAAGCAAAATACTAGTACTGGATAATTACTAGACAATAATGAAACATTTATTGCATATAATGACAAGTACTCTAAGTTTATATTATTTTTATCTGAGATAGCAACCTATTTTTTATAGGACTCTTAAGGGAACTAAAATGAGGTCAGTCTTAGTGAAGATGTTGGGGCAAGCTTATTTATAAGGCAAGCACTGCTAAAGGGTTGTGAGGAGAGATCTGGAAGTGGAAAAGAACTGAGGTATGAATTAGAAAATGAGTAAAATGGATAACAGTAAACAGGTGCATCTTGGGTAGGGAATAAGAAACTAAGGTTTCTGTTATATATGGTAAGTTTGGACATTTGCTTAAGAGATACAATGAGTCTAGCAGTCATGCCACCCTTAATCCACCGATCTGGTCTGATTTGGGAAGCTAAAAAGGGTCAGGCCTGGTAAGTACTTGGATGGGAGCGAACACCAAGAGTTCGATATCCTGATTAGGGAGTAGATACTAAAAAGTGGAAAGAGAGGAGGGAAGAAACAGGAGGAGAGGAGTATAGGGGAGCAGAGACAGAGGAGAGGTGATAGAATAGGGCAGAGGTGAGGGAGATGGGAGATGAAATGGTGGATTTGGTGGGAGATTACACCTCTGACTTGTTAGGGCATCCGAAAGGAGTGGGACTTCTGAGAAGAGGAGAAAAAAGTATTCTGAGAGACAAAAACTGTGGTCTGCATCCATTTCCAAAGTGTCTC
>JAJIBD010008908.1:0-80442 GCA_021461705.1 Cryptotis parvus
TGACCCAGCGATACCACTCCTGGGAATTTACTCTGGGAAGCCAAAAAATACGCAGCGGAAACAACCATCCCTACTTTTATGTTCATAGCAGCATTATTCACAATAGCCAGAATCTGGAAGCAACCAGAGTGCCCGAAAATCGATGACTGGATAAAAAGCTTTGGTACATCTACACAATGGAATACTATGCAGCTGTTAGGAAAAATGAAGTTATAAAATTTGCCTACAAATGGATGGACATGGAGAAGATTATGTTGAGCCGAAATTAGCCAGAAGGAGAGAGACAGAAACAGAATGACTGCATTTATCTGCATAACATAAATATATAGGTACATATTATGATACCAATATCCAAGATCAAGTGAAACATATATCAGGAGGTCCTGTCAAAGGTGGAAATTATCACAAACGTGTGGGATTCAGAGGCTAGGTAAGACAGAAATGGAACAGTGTGCTAACAATTGTTGAGGGTACTAATGCCAACCTAGAACTGAACATTAAATAGAGGCAAAAAGATACACATGACAACCCTTTAATGTATGTTCTGTAATCCATAGTCTGGAGGGGAAGGAAAGGAGAAAGAGAGAGAAATGGAAAGAAATCAAGAACCTGCCATGGAGGAGGGCTGGGGAGGGGGGGGAGGGAACCAGGGACGTTGGTGGTGGGAGATGGGCACTGGTGGCGGGATGGGTGCTGCAACACTGTTTGACCAAAAACCCAAATATGAACTTTTTAATTGTATATCTTTGTAATTTTAAAAATAAAAAAAAATTTGCTTATAAATGGGTGAGCTTGAGAGTATCATGCTGAGTGAAATGAGTCAAAAAAAAGAAGGGACAGACATAAAGTGCATTCATTTGTGGGATATCAAAGACATGAGACTATTACCTAATGACAGTAGAAATAAGGGCTAGTCCTACTTGGAAACTTGCCACAAGTGGGATGGAGGACGGAAATTAGGATAGAGAAGGGACCACTATGAAAATAACTGTTGGAAATGATCAGTCTATATCAAGAATGGAATGATGAACATAGGTAAAGGAATATACATGATGCCTTTCAGTATCTATATTGCAAACTAAATGCCCAAAAGGAAATAGAAGAAAAGTACGCACAATAAAGACTGAGGCTGGGAATGGAAAGAGGAAAACTGTGGACATTGGTGTTGGAAAATATACACTGGTGAAGGGATGGGTGTTATAAAATTGTAGGACTGAAAAAAAGAACATGAACAACATTTATTGTTAATACAAAAAAAAAAATAAAATATACTAAGTGACTAAAGTCAGGTATTACATAACTAGTCACACAAGTTATTATTCTGTGTTCATTACCAGGTAAAAACAGGGGCCAGAGCTATAGTACAGTGAGTAGGGCATTTGCCTTGCACGTGGCTGACCCAGGTTTGATCCCTGGTATCCCATGTGGTCTCCCAAGGACCACCAGAGTTATTTCTGAGTGCAGAACCAGTAGTAACTCCTGAGTATCACCAGGTGTGACCCAAAAAGCACAAAAATAAAAAGTGAAAGCAAAGAAATGCCATGAAAACTGAACAGAGCCTTGGTTTTGGGTCATCGCCTTGAGACTCATAAGAGTTTTTTTTTGTCTTATTTTTATGAGCTAAAGTAGCTTTTATTGACCACAATAGATAAATCACCTGCCTTGTACACAGTACACAATGGGTTTTGTTCCCAGGCACCAGTGCTTTATCTGCTGTAATATATCTCTAGCTAAGGCATTTATTTTGGTGGTGTGGTGGGATTGAGGGTGGGGGGTATAGGGCATGCCTAGTAGTGCTCAGGGTTTACTCCTGGCTCTGTATTCAGGGAAAACATTCTTGGCAGGACTTGCGGGACTATATGGGGTGCCAGGGATTGAGGGGAAACATTGAGGTGCTTTGCACAAAATTTGGGAGCAGGATCAGGGATCCCCTTCTGTTTCAGGGATTGGCAGCTGGTGGCCAGAGAAAGATGCAAGAGTCTGGTGAAGTTTTAAAACGCTTTACTTATCATAGGTTCAGGCATACAAATCGACAATAGGAAAAACTCCAAGCTTAGTGTTCCCAGCTAGAACCCCTGCCATGTGTAGACCAAGATGGCGGCCACTATAGGTTAAGGCCATGTAGAGAGGAGACAGACAAAGCGCCAGCAGAAAGGGGAGAGAGAGCGACCCAAAAAAAAAGAGAAGAGAGGAAGCAGTCTAGTTTTATATCCCTGTAACCCAGACCTCCCACTTTTATGGGAGCCATCAGGGTCAAATACCCTCAGGTAATTTCTCCCAGGACCTCACCTAGGCCCTTTTAGATGTTAATGTTGCCAAACCAAGATCTGCCTAAGAAATGCAGATCTTGAACTGTATCTCAGAATACAAAGGCATACATCTGTACCAAAGACTATACTAATGCCAGTTAAATATTTCTCCAAGCCTTCACAAGAGTCTCGTCTTTACTTCATCCTAGTTCTGTATTTTAGTTGCCTTTGAGTTATCAGGGAACCATGCTTGCTTGCTTGCAGGCAAACAGCATTTCTCTCTGGTCTAATTACTTAGGGATCCAACATGGCTAGGCAAATATATCAGTAAGATCTAGCTAGTCCCATGATGATTGTGGTAGCATGAGAGAATATTTATACTAGCCAGTATAGAACACATGGTCAGATAAACTGCCACATTTAAACTGCCCTCCTATCTACAAAGTGACCTGCAGGAGGCAATCCAGGACAGATGCAGAGGCTTTCAGGTGTATTTGAACAAGGGATCAAACCAGGGTTGGTTGCATGCCAGGCAAATGCCTTCCCCACTATACTATCACTCTTGCCCCCATAAGCTGCATTTCAGTGTAGTTGCTGAGGAAAGGGGTTCCTAAGTTTAAAACATTTTTCCATCTTCTCTGAAAATATTCATTCTCCACTATACTGCATGGCACTTGGTCTTTTGAGTTTCTAGTAAGAGAGGGTGGAAACAAGAGGTATGTGAAAGTCTTCCTTGTTGAAGTATTTATGACCAGGTATTGATGCACGCTGGATGCTCCTGATGTAAAAGCATGATTACTGCGAGAATTTTGGAGTCTTTTGTGCTTTTCGAGCCATTTCTTTCAGTTTCTCACTCATAAGATGTCTTCCTATTGCTACTTATAATCGCTTCAAGATTACTGGATTCTAATGGATAAATTTCAAATTTCTGTTGGAACTTCACATGCTTTAAAGTTTTTCTCAACAGTACCCAACTTCACAATAACTTAGTCCATTTTTCTTTCTCTGAGTCCCCCTCCAACACACACAGCCTTGGAAACCCGCGGCTATTCCAGGGTCATACTGGTAGCCCAGTGGGTAGTAGGACACCTATTTTGCATGTAGCTGACTCCAGTGTTGATCCCCAGAACTTCATACGGTCCCTCAAGCCCACCAGGAGTGATCCATGAGTGCAGAGCCAGGAGTAAGACCTGAGCACCATGGGGTTCGACCCCCAAAACAAAAAACAAAACAAAAAAAGTAATGATTCAAATTTAGCCGTTTCTCCTTGCTCCTAATTCCCAGGATGAATGGACAACTTAATGTTTTCCTTTTTTGGGAGGAGACCCAAGTCAGCCACTTTATTATTCAAATTACATGGAATACATCTCAAACCGTCAAATTTGTTACATTGCTTAACTAGACAGCGGGCATATCATTTCTTCTCCTTTGGAAGAGGGAAAAACTGCAAAAAAAAAAAAACCTGACAGAGCTCTGCAAAGGAATCATTTCTACTACTTTTCTCAAATTCTGTAGACCTTTCAGAAAAATTCATCTTCACTGTTCACTTAATGTGGGATTGAATCAGGCTGAGTTTACCAGAGTCTGTTTTAAAAACCCTTATGCTTCCATGTATCTAGCCTATCTCTGCTTTAAGATATGAAGGTATTTGGTGTATATTAGTTCTTTTTAACTCTATTTTATTGAGCCTTCATATAAAAACCTGAACAAATCTTCCTCTGAAATTCAGAACTTTTTTCTTCTATGTATCTACTTTTTCTGTGTTGAATGATATTAATAATATCTTTGCTTCTGGAAGAATCCAGTGTCTTTCAACTTTTTTATTCTCAAGTCACAGAAGGACAATGGTACTAAAATACAATTTAAAAAAGCTTACAGTTTTTTTTTTAATTAAACATTTTATTGCACCACCGTGAGATACAATTACAACGTTGCTCATGTTTAGAGGTTTCGGTCACATAGTGTTCCAGCACCCCACCCTCCACCATTGCCCATTTCCCACCACCAATGTCCCCAATTCCCTCCCCCTCCCATAGCCTGCCTAAATGGCAGGTTCTTTATCTCTTTTCTCTCTCCCTCTCTCTCAAGAAGCTTACAGTTTTACAAGAACATAATGGCAAGTGGTTCTCCTCTTGATTGCTGATCTCTGCATCTTCCTGATGTTGGGCTTTGCTTAAGGATTAACTACCTTGACTCAGAATAGCACGAGCAATTCTGAATTATAACTCAGAATTGGGGGTTCTGAGTTGCAACTGACCTCATAATTTTCTAATAGACTGAGTCAACCAGGAAACAACCTCCCCATAAGGGAATATATTATCCTTAATAATGGTTGGAATCAAGACAAAAACAATATTTTAGAAACCTAATTAGTTTCTAAGAAATCTCCAATGTTTTAAAATAATGGAATTTCTTAAAAAGTTTAATAGTGGGGGAGATATTTTTTGAAAAAATGAACATGGCTTGAACTTTGGTGAAAAAAAATTGTTTCATATTTGTTAAAATTAACCAGTACTCAGCATTACACTTGGGATTATTTTTCTACTTACTTGTATGCAAATTTCTCAAGATGTGATTTTTCCATTATTGCTTCCAAACATTGAGTAACTGCTACACTGTGACAACAGTAAGACAAATCTTGTCTTAAGTCTTGAAACTTATAAAATCATGGTCATCTTTCTAATAGTTCAGATACACTAAGTTCTCAACCAAAGATTAATGGAGAACTTTTATACACTAGCATGTGACAGGATGTATGGAGATGTATGTTACTGGTGTCCGCTCTAGCAAATCTATGAACAATGGGAAGACAAGTAAAGTGATTGATACTTTAAGTATTATTTGTGTTTATGCTCACACTAACAATGGATTTTCAGTAGATGCCTCTGTTGCTATGAAACCTAGCTGTACTTTTCTTGCTTTCTCACCCTAGTTACTCCAACAATGGAGTCATAATAATGTACCTCATCTGCAAACTCAGCTGAATTCCCAAACTGGTGAAATCTCGTAAAGGAGCCCAGATTCAGAATTCAGAGTGCCAGGAAAGAGTTTGTTAAATACCTCTGTGTTGGATGACAGGTTTAGCTAGTTTGGGAGCTTTGTTGTTTTGCCCACTCCCAGCTTAATCTATTTAAGCCAAGGTTCATTCTAATGAGACCTCTCTTCTATGTAAACACTGCTAGAGGGTGTGGCAGTTACAGAAGTCACCTTGATTGAATAACTTCTGACTTATACATCTACTAAGACTTCTATGTTTTCTAGATTGGGCACAGCTCCTCTTTATACCCACTGCACCCAATGTGGGACAGTTAGAATTTACCAGGAGACCAACACCCTGGCTACGTAGAGACAATAGGAAGACTATAGGAAGGATCATACTATTTGCTTTAAGCAGGCGAGTGTGACCCTTTCAGTACCCGAGAACAAGATACTCAGAATCACCCTGGTGCAGATAATAATAAGAAGGACCTTGTGGGTACCATATAGATTACATGAAGCTCATGAAATTAAGATGTATTACTTATATCAGCCCTCTCTCTCTCTCCAGTGTTTTACATAAGAGATAATCTCGGAATTAGTCCTTGGCATAACCTTTGTTTATACCTGCAATAGGGTGTGGCACTGCTTTCTTACACTCTGTTTAGGATTCTTTGTTGACATGACCCTCCCTGCCACAAATCGGATTACTTTGGTGTATATAAGGGGACTCTCAGACATGGGGCAGAGCTGCTATTGCTCTCCCTGTGCCCAGCTGCTCATGAGGCACCGGGAGGCATGGTGGGTTCTAGCCCTGGCCTGCCACCCCAGCAGAGCCTCACAACAAGCCAGACCACCCTCCCCTACTCCATAGGGCCCGCCATTTTCCACATCCGAACTTCCCTCTCGTCACAACTCCACCCAGAAGACCAGACTATCACAGCCCGGATCATCTACAGCCACCCAGCAGCAGTTATTTTCAATCGCGCTCAGGTATGCTGAACCAGAGACTCTCAGACATGGGGCAGAGCTGCTACTTGCTCTCCCTGTGCCCAGCTGCTCGTGAGGCACCTGGGAGGCATGGTGGGTTCTAGCCGTGGCCTGCCACCCCAGCAGAGTCTCACAACAAGCCAGACCACCCTCCCCTACTCCATGGGCCCTCCATTTTCCACATCCAGACTTCCCTCTCATCACAACTCCACCCAGAAGACCAGACTATCACAGCCCAGATCATCTACAGCCACCCCGCAGCAGTTATTTTCAATCCCGCCCAGGTATGCTGAACCAGAGACTCTCAGACATGGGGCAGAGCTGCTACTTGCTCTCCCTGTGCCCAGCTGCTCGTGAGGCACCTGGGAGGCATGGTGGTTCTAGCCCTGGCCTGCCACCCCAGCAGAGCCTCACAAAAAGCCAGACTACCCTCCCCTACTCCATGGGGCCCGCCATTTTCCACATCCGGACTTCCCTCTCATCACAACTCCACCCAGCAGACCAGACTATCACAGCCCGGCTCGAGCGGCCCCGAGCGGCCTCTAGGGGCCACGCGGTTCATCAATAAATGCTTTATTTAGAGGTGACTACAACAATATGCCACCCGCACAGCAAGCTTGGCAAGCTGCTCGTGTAGTATTTTATATGCCAAATACCAGTAACATTTATATTAGGTCATTCCCATGACCTAATATAATGGTTTGAGGCTCTTTATGTTCCTGGAGCAAGCAGATGCCTTTGGATTCTAATAGCATGAGACCGGACATATGGAGATATTACTGGTGCCCTCTCTAGCAAATAGATGATTAACGGGAAGATGATAGTGATAGTGATATAAGGGGACTGACTTGAGGCCCCTTCAGCTTTTGCTCCTTGATTTCGGCTTTTGGCTTTGAGTTTTTTGCTCTTTGGCCTTTTGCTCCTTACTCTGGGTAGGACTCATCTCAGGTGAGATCCTATCTCTTTGGTGGGAGACTTAGGCTCTTTGGTATGGTCTAAGTTCGGACCAGAAGTAGAGTTTGTTCATTATATTGGAGTGCTGTGGAAGAGCTTTTGTACTATTAAAAAGCCTATTTGGAACTGCACAGGACTCGTGAATTTTCATCTGTTCCCCGGCGTCCTCAGAGGTAGAAGAGAACTGTCCTGACACTGTCGGGGAACCCAGCAGCATCCCTGACACCTCTGCTATTCTTTTCTAATAGTCTATTCTTCTTCCAGAGACACAGATACACAGGGCAGAGTTGTTACCAGCTCTCTCTGTCCTTGGCTGATCATGAGGTGTCCGGGAGGGAAGGCGGGTTCTAGACCTGGACCACCATCCCAATAGAGCCTTGCAAGTAACCAGAGGAACCCCCACAGCATGAGGGCAGCCATTTTCAACATCTGGACTCCACAGCTCGTCAGAGCTCCACCCAAGAGAAAAGCTGATCTTTCCCTGTTGCACGTGGCCACTTTGCAGATGCATGGTTCATTAATAAATGCACAAACTGAGAGCCTACTACTGAGAGTATCCCAACCATAAAGCACTTTTGGGAAGCGCTGCCGGGGTCCTCGACAGTGTCAGGACTGAAGTTCTCTTCTACCTACGAGGATGTCGGGAGAACAGATGAAAACTCATGAGTCGGTGCAGTTCCAAAAGGCTTTTAATAGTACAAAAGCTCTTCAACAGCACTCCAATATAATAAACAAACTCTACCTCTGGTCCGAACTTAGACCATACAAAAGAGCCTAAGTCTCCCACCAAAGAGAGAAGATTTCTCCCGAGCTGAGTCCTACCCAGAAGAAGGAGCAAAAGGCCAAAGAGCAAAATGCCAGAAGCCAAAAGCCGCAGGGAGCCAAAAGCTGAAAGCGAAAAGGCCAAAAGCAAAAAGGTGAAGGGGCCTCAAGTCAGTCCCCTTATATACACCAAAGTAACCCAACCGGGAGGGTCATGTCAACAAAAACCCTAAACAGAGTGTAGAAGAGCAGTGCCACACACCCCCTATTGCAGGTATAAACAAAGGTTACTGCCAAGGACTAAACCCAAGATTGTCTCTTATGTAAAAAACTGGAGAGAGGGGGGCTGGTATAAAGTAATACATCTTAATTTCATGAGCTTCATGTAATCTAGATGGTACCCACAAGGTCCTTCTTATTATTATCTGCACCAGGGTGATTCTGAGTATCTTGTTCTCAGGTACTGAAAGGGTCACACTCGCCTGCTTAAAGCAAACTAGTATGATCCTTCCTATAGTCTTCCTATAGTCTCAACGTAGCCAGGATGGTAGTCTCCTGGTAAATTCTAACTGTCCCACGTTGGGTGCAGTGGGTATAAAGAGGAGCTGTGCCCGATCTAGAAAACATAGAAGTCTTAGTAGATGTATAAGTCAGAAGTTATTCAATCAAGGTGACTTCTGTAACTGCCACACCCTCTAGCAGTGTTTACATAGAAGAGAGGTCTCATTAGAATGAAGCTTGGATTAAGTAGATTAAGCTGGGAGTGGGCAAAACAACAAAGCTCCCAGGTTAGCTAAACCTGTCCTCCAACACAGCACAACCTGGCAAGCTACCCATATCATATTTGATATGCCAAAAACCAGTAACAATTACAAACCTCATTCCCATGACCTGAACAAATGACTTGAGGCTCTTCGTGTTCCTGAGCAAGCAGATGCCCATGTACTATACAAGCATGTGACAGGACGTATGGAGATGTTACTGGAGCCTGCTCAAGCAAATTATCAACAACGGGAAGACAAGTGATACAAGTGATACAAGTGATCTTTCTTGCTAGTGAATAGGTACCCAGTTCACTCAGTAGAGGCTTGATATTTTTGTGTTACTTTTCTGACATAATATGACTTCTGATTGTGGAATGGGTCCTTCACAACTTTACTAATTGTTTAATACTAAGGCTCTCTGTTTCCAGTGTTAGTATTTACATATGGAACTCTAGCTTCTAATAGACTGATAATTTTTGCAATCGCACTTTGGATTAGAATAGATTGGATACCTTTGATGTTAAGAACTACAAATAATGTCTGAATTTATGTGTTTCCAAACTGCTATTTTTAGAGAGATTACCTCCAATCCTTCCCTTTATCCTTTGTTTCACATTTCTGAGATTCCTGACTTTGAGATCTGGCAGTTGAGGGAGGTATCATAAAGTATTTTCAGATCATACCTGGAATTTCCTACTTGTGGAAAGTGTGGTCAGCAAAAAATATTCCCTTACAAAAAGGAGAAAAATAATTAAAATAAAGATAGTGTGATGGTCTGTGGAGTTTGATAGAAAGAGCAAAACTGTTGTGAAAAGATCTGAGTTTAAATTTCAACACTGGCTAACACTTCTAATATATTTTTTTTTTTTTGGGTTACACCTGGCAATGCTCAGGGGTTATTCCTGGCTCTGAACTCAGGAATTACTCCTGGCAGTGCTAGGGGACCATATGGGATGCCAGGCACCCAACCTGGGCTGGCTGAGTGCAAGGCAAACTCCCTGACTGCTGGACTATCTCTCTGGCCCCAAATACTTCTAATTTTGTGACTTGGAAAAGCAATTTTGATTCTTGAGTCTCAAGTTACTTATCTGTTAAAAGAGGTCATCTATTGCTACTAAAATGATCATTATATAGAATAATATGGGACACAAACTCTTATTGCATTAGTATCATGTACCAAGTATTTAATAATAATCATCCCAATGCTAATTTGGATAGTGGCTCTAGTCATAACTCAGGGGTTAAGACTTTGATTTTAGCCTGCTCAATATTTTTTACCAATGATTCAAATAAATACATACTTATCAAATATTTATATGCCATAATAAAACAGGAATATATGATAGAAAAGATAGATGAGTTCAGGATGATAAGTTTAGCTTAAGTTAAGGTGTTTTTTATGGGAGGAAAGTAACCTCTGGAAATCTTTCATAAGACTGAGCACAGTGTAGAAGAAATCTTTCATAAGGGACCAGAGACATAGCCCAGGTTCGATCTTTGGCATTCCATATGGTCACCCAAGCACCACCAGGAGTAATTCCTGAATGCAGAGCCAGAAGTAATCCCTGAGCATCACAGGTGTGACACCACAAAGAAAAAGAAATTCTTCATAAGAGTGAGCAAATTTAGGTATTAGAAAGCCCACAATTGAAATATGTGAAGTACCCACAAAGGAAGCTGGGGAAGAATGTGAGAGATAGTGGAAAGGCAGAAGAAAGTACAGTTACAAAATAAAAAAGCAATGATCAGCAACAGGTCACATGCCACAGAGTTCAAATCACAGGACTGGAATTTGGCCATGGAATGTTGAAGAATAATGCTTGATTATAGGCTATGGAAGACAAGAATATCTGGTCTTGTATGAGACAGGGAGCATCTCTAGCCTGAGAAATAGATGTCACAAGATTAATATTCATGAAGAATGATGAAAGATGTGAAGAAGTGCTCATATATTGGGTAATTGAAATAGTTGCACCAACCATTGAAGTGCATCTTGCATGGAGATGTCAGGAGAAATGTATAATTTTCTGTGTCTGAGGCAGCAACAGTCATATATTGATTCACTTGAACTTTGCATTTGACCTGGTAGATTTATAATTCCCTCATGATACTAAGAAATATGGAAAATATGTGCTACTTTCTTTCACTTTAACATATGTGCTTCATTATGGTTAATGCCATAAAAGTTTTTAAAAAGGAGAGAATTTCCAAAAAAGTTCACAATGTTTTATATCAGTACACATAAAATTGTTGCTATAGCTATTTTATTTGTTTTGCTCAGCTGACTTTCAACCTTTACGTCTATGCAATAAATATCAGTGATGATTTTTCAATTGTCATGCTTATTGGCAGTATAGTATGTGTTTTCATTCCAAAGAACAGTGTGAAGGTACCATTCTTCAAATAATTCTTTGTCATGGTGTTTCTAATTTTTAGTCTTTCACCAAGAATTTTGATTATAGTAAAAAGTTTCCTTGTATTTGAAAATGTATTCTGGATTGTATCTGTGTGTTGGTCACAAACCACCTCTGATTTCTTGTTTTTGTTGGGGAAGGAAATGAAAAATATAAACTGGAACAATCAAAATGCCTGGACAATGTTATTTCTTCATTTAATTTTATTAACATTTTAGTGATGCAAAATAGTTTTATTTAAATTTAGAGAGATGTGACGGGAGAAAAAGGGAGAAATATACATATTCAAGAGAAAAACATGGGTCTCTGGAGTTGGAAAAAGACTACTTGCTTTTATAGAGAGAGACCTAATAGTTGGAAATGAGATGTGATGAGATGTGGAAAATACACTCAGTCTCTGAATTCCTTCCTTTCCACTCCCTACCCCACTCTTCATTCTTCAATCTGTATTTCTTTATTCATTTGAACAATGTCTCCCTTCTGTTTTCTCTGTGATGTCTCTCTTTGCTCACCAGAGCAATATTGTTGCTCTCTTCTTTTTCTTCCATATCAGAACTTTTACCACTGTGTCTTGATGACATAAATTTGAGTACTTTTATGTTCCCTTAAAGTATGAGCACTTTGAAGATGGAAGGTGGCATTTTTCATCTTGATGCTTCAGAAGTCAGTAAATTATATATTTTTGTAAAGAATATTTGTCAAATTATAATGGTTTATTTTTATTTTATAATTCTGTAGATGAGGAAAGATATATTTGAAATACATATCCAGTAGGAACATATTATTCAGACTCAAACTGCTTTCTACACTGTGTACAAATGAGATCTTAATTATTGTTTAATTTTGTTGTGAAAGTGATATAATTTCTGTAAAATACTTTGTCTGATTTTCTTTGTTAAATCCTCATTTTGAGTTTCTTGACCTCTCTGATTTCTTTCAATTTTTTCCTTTTCCCCTTCATCTCAGGGATTTTATCTTTGGTAAACACTATCACTTGGAGATCCAGGAATTTGAATTAAAAAAAAGGCATCTTTATCTTTCACTTATTTCTAATCAAATTTTAACATTTTCTTCAATTATAAATAAAAACAACTAACCCTACTAGTAGAATTCTTGTCTGGTTTTGGCCATAGGAAGTTTTTCATAGATAATTTAATATCACTGTTGTTAATGATGTGAAATATTCATTACATACATCATGTCTACTTCAAACTTACAGCATTTGACCTATTTCTATGATGATTTTTAGATGTGTATTGCACAGAGCAAAAGAAGGCTAATAGTTCTAGGGTTCAGTGATCCTGGATTGTAGTCTCAATCATTCTTTGCTATCACAGAGAACTTACTGTAGTAGATTGGTTTATATGTATAAAAGAACTTTCAGTCATTTAGTGCCTGAAAGGCTGTAGATTTAGCAAACAAAATTCATTGTACCAGTTTCTGTTGCTGTTATAACAAATGATCACAGACTTAACATCTTAAACTAAAAAGACTGCTTAAACAAAATAAAGCTGTAAAAGATATCTGTGTATTACAGTCCTGGAAATCAGTGGTTCAAAATGAAGGTGTTAGCAGGGCAATCCATGTTACCCTTTGGGGTTTCTGGTGGAGGCTGTTTGTTTTCTTTTCCTGGCTAAGAGGTTGCCTACATTTCTGAGTTTGTGGTCCCTATTCCATCTTCAAAGCCTGCAGGGACTTGTCCAGGAATTCTCATTCTGTTTCACTTTGACATTCCTCTTCTACAGTAAAATCTCAATCTGTTTGTCCTTTTATAAACACCATTCCAATTATATGGGGCCCACTCAGATAACCCAGGAAAGCTCCTTATCTCAAGATCTTTAACTTCATCATATGGCTAAGCCCTAGTGATTATGTAAAGTTTATGAATATTAGCATATTCATAGGTTCTCAGGATTAGGATATCTTGGACTTATTATACGAATAGTTATATTGCACCCAAAAAAATCTCTTAGCCACAGCACTTTGGGTAGGGCACTCACTTGCCTTGTACATTGCAGACCCAGGTTTGATCCCAGCATTCCTTATAGTCCCTGAGTCTACTGAGTCTATCAAGAGTGATCTATCAAGAGTACAGAACCAGGAGTAAGCTCTGAGCACTGTTGATGCTCATAATCAAAGAGAAAGAATAAAAAAAGAGAGAATAAAATTTTAGGATAGGAAGACACCTTTAGGGTAAAGCGTAGACTAAACGAGAATATTCTCTGAAACAAGTTAGAGATATGAAGAATCACAAAAGATACACCCGCATCTCTCCTCTCAGGTGGGATAGGTACACAAGACTATTCTTTATCATAAATACATGCAATCCATTTTTTCCCATGATGTCATTACTAACTATGTACATTATTCTAGAGCAATTGAGTTAATCTTTACCCAGCACCATAATGATGAAATATTGTTTATTATGGTATATTTATTTAATGTAATTTGAAGCAAAAGTTATTGTACTATAAAGCAATGACTTACCAAAAAGTAGAATAACTTTACAATTATTATTTTAGCAAAATGTTATAAGATATAAATTCTACAGTCATTAAGAGCAAAGTCTATTTATTTTGAAGTTTATTTTATATTCACAAAAAAGTAATATTGATGGCTACATTCAACTTGAGTGTGAAGCAAATGTCCTAACTGCTCCAACCCCTGAAAAAAAGTTTATGTAAATTAAAGCTATTTTTATTCAACTGTCTCATGACTAACATATAGGGTAAATAAAATTGTGAATTGTAACCCGATGTGGTATTACACATATTTTAAATGTTTAAAGTTTGTATATTCCCCAAATTAGGTTAACTAGGCAAATAAATATTATAAAACTCAAATATGTACTGTGACAGAAAAATTCTACTGACAGAGGCAGTATTTATTCTGGTGAACTCTGAGAATTGTAGAAGATTGCAAAAAACCCCATTATTTTTGGGCAGTGCAAGGATTTTAATCCAGGTTTTGCATATGAAGGTCCCATATAAGCACACCCCCAGCTCACCAGAATTAAGATTATTTTAAAATGTGAGATAAATGCAATTGATTATTGATATGTGTTACTGAAGTTTTGTGTAAAAATTATACAAAAGGAAAAATGTTCAATTTTTAGCAACCTTTTGTGATGTGTAGATTCTAATTATAAAAAATATGGTTGCCATATGTATTTCTATTTTGTAAATTTAAGAAAAGTTTTGCAAATAAAAGCACAATAAAATTATTGTTAGCTCTGACAAGTAATCATGTAGAAAATTGAATTTTAAAATGTTATTTTGGAGTAATTAGTAACATATTTAAAAGTGAAAATTATGATTGATCATTCTTGGATTATGTTCTTTCTTCTGAACTAGAAGTTTAAAAATGTATTTTTGTGCTTCATTCTGGAGTTGCCCACATCCCAGCTTGGGTGTATAATTGTTTTTTCTTTACTTTATAGGATTCTGTCTTTCTTTCTTCCTCCCTCTATTTTTTCCCTTTCTTCCTATCCCTGCTCTCTTTTTTTTAAAAATTTTTACTTACTTTGCTTAAACACCATGATTTGTTACAGGCATTCAGTATTCCAACACCAATCCCATCACCACAGTCATCTTCGCTCCACCACTGTCTACACTTTCCCTGCCACACGTCAACTCTTCCCCCATAGCAGACCCACAGTGATTTTCTTTATATTTCTGTTGCTACTAAATGGCTAATATAATGATCAAATATATTTCAGTAAAATAAAAATAGTGAAAATTGTCTGAGGGTTTATTAAGCTGTGGTTGCAAGTTAATCCTTCTGTGTTAATGTTTTTGTTGCTTGAGATTAGTTGGTTTCTACGTTACATTCCCATTTAATCTGGTGTGCTCCTACTAGGATGTCAGTGTTGTAGAGTTTATATATTGGCTCTTTTAGAGGTATACATGGAGATGCTCAGGAGTTACTCCTGACTCTGTACTCAGGAATTGCTCTTGGTAGTGCTCAGGGCCATATGGGATGCCGAGATTGAACCCAGTCCTGCTGCATGCAAGTTAAATGCCATACTCGTTCTACTATAGGTCCACCCCCAAATCCAGAATATTTAATAAGTAGTTTGGCTGAAGGTATAGCAGCAGTGGTTGGGGTTGAGAGCAGCTTCAGAGGTTTCATCCAGAAATGGGTAACTGAGATAATTCTGCAGCTTGTTGATCTCTTTATGAGTTTATGATTAGTTGGTATCTACGTTACATTCAGAAATTTCTACATCTAGAAACAGAATTTTGTTTTCTATTTTGCTTTCAAAATTATTTTTTAAAATATTGGCAATCAGGTTTACTTTCTTTATGATCTGTGAACTTCTTTTGTTTGTCTTTGATTTGTTTTTTTTTTTGGTTTGGTTGTTTGGAGGCCACATCTGGTTGTCCTCAGGATTTACTCTTGGCTAGGCACTCACAATCCCCACAACCACTAAGAGGAGAAATATTTTACATAAATCTGAATTTCAGATAAACCTACTTATTGATCCACACCCTAGTGAGCCCTGGATCTTTGCTGTTTAAACCCTTTAATATCTTTATTTTAAAAAATTTAATATTTTTATTATATGCCAATCCAGAGACTCACACATGCGGCAGAGCTGCTACTTGCTCTCCCTAAGCCCAGCTGATCATGAGGCATCCGGGAGAGATGGTAGGTTTTAGCCCTGGCCCGCCACCCCAGCAGAACCTCACAAGAAGCCAGAGGAACCCCCATGCCATGAGGGCTGCCAATTTCCACATCCGGAATCACCTCTCCTCAGAGCTCTACCCAGCAGAAGAGCTGATCACAGCCCGGCTCGCTGCCGCTTTTGCAGTTGCGTGGTTAAGTGGTAGCAAGGTTCATCAATAAATACTTGAGTTTTGAGGTGACTGCAAGAAAATCCCACCTGCACGGCAGAGCCTGGCAAAGCTACCCATGTCGTATTTGACATGCCAAATACCAGTAACAATTATAGACCTCATTCCCATGACATGATGGAATGGTTTGAGGCTCTTTATGTTCCTGGAGTGGGCAGATGCCCTTGGGCTATCTCACATGTGACAGGATGTATTGAGATGTTACTGGTGCCCGCTGGAGCAAATTGATGATCTACGGGAAGACAGTGATACAGTGATACTACCGTGAGATATACAATTACAAGGATGTCCAAATTTGGGTTACATTTTACAGTGTTCCAGCCCCAATCCCTCCATTAGTGCTCATTTCCCACCACCAATGTTCCCGGTTCCCTCCCCCTCCCCTAGCCTGCCTCTATGGCAGGTTTATTACATATCTTTAGGCCAGAACTTTATGCCAATGAGCTCTCTCTCTCTCTCTCTCTCTCTCTCTCTCTCATGTAAACACAAAAGGAGCATGGGGACAGGCACTTCTCAGTGTGATTCTAATGGCTCCTGAATTTCCATCATATTTGTACTATATGCCCAGTTCAATCTAGATTGGAGATATTTCCTTTTACCCCAAGGCCCTGAGTGGGACTGCATTAATACCAGGAGGAGTATACCCTGGCTACGTTGGGATCACCCACAGGAAACTTAGCTCTACAGAGACCAAAGGAAAGGTCATACTAGTTTGTCCTAAGGCAAGTCAGTATGACCTCCCAGTAAACAGATAGCAGAGCACTTAGAAATTGCCTTGGAGTCATTAAAGGACCACGTGGGGATGGACATATCAATCTAGCATAGGGAATATAGTCTGAATTATATGATGTATATATCAAGTATAGCTTTTAATGCCAGCTTCCTGTCCAAAGTTTTTCCATAAGAAGTTGGTCTGGGAGAAAGGAAAGAGGCCTGCATTAGCATCTCTTAAGCTTGAACCAGAGGTGTGGCCCACCTGGAACCTGCACCTAAAAGCTGGTTTTGATCTTTGGTGATGCTGCCTTGCCCTGGAGGAAAGTCTAAGGCCTTTTGCTTGATGAGAAGAGAGATAAAAGGGCTTGCTTGGTCAAGAGACACACTCTTGCATGTGTGGAGCATTTTGACCAAAGCACATGGTCAGGAGCTCTGGGCCTGTGTGAGACTGCTGGCCAATGTGAGGGTAGCAGAGTGTGTTTAACTGTTGGTGAGATGCAAAAAGCCATTAGGAATTTTTTACTGAATGTGACCAGGGATCTTGAACGCGAATATTGTTGGGGTTCCATGTGATACCTCAACACCTACTAACATTTTTTTACTTGAAAAGTCATTCTAAGTCTATGACCAAAAAGTTATGGCCAAAAAGAGTTCATGTATTTAAAACCCAAGGGGAGGTCTGAATTTAGCTATAGTTGGCAAAAACATTATAATTGGCAAAAGTAAAAACAAACCTGAAAAATGAATGTAAGTGATCTTTGAAAATACTGACTGAAGTCAGCTTTGAGAAATAATTCAGAGTAAAATAATAATACTCCTGTTACTCTATGTCAAAGTAGCAGTCTCTCCATTTGATCATTTCCATCACCATTTTAATATGTTTTATTAAAATAGATGCATTTTTAAATGTCCTGTCAAAATTATAATGTAACAAAACTTTTTTCTCCTCACAAACTCTTCCAGGAATTTGACCTCTATTTCCTCTATTTAAGTTTCTCCACAGTTAAGAGTTCATCCTTCCTAGTTATCCAATCACACTTTCACCCACTCCCGACTGACTTCATACCTGTCACACTTACTGCTACGGCATCAGAAATGCCCTTGCTGAAGTAAATAGTGACTTGTCCGATGGGTACTCTTCTATTTTAAATATCTTTCCTCTTGCATTCAAAGACTCTAGATTTTTTTTAGTCTTATTTTATTAAAGTCTCATGAGTTACAGTTATTCATAGCTGGGTTATTGACATGCAATGTTTGATCTCTGATCCCACAGGTTGCATTTTCCCTCCATCACTGTTCCTGGTTCCCTTTCTGCCTGCCCCCCAAAGACACTAGATTTCCTGATGCTTTGTTTCTGATGATGAGGCTCACCTTGATTACCCTTTTCATAGTTTCCTCTTTGGCCAAATGCTAAATGTTGGAGTTCTTAGGGTCTCTGCTCTTCAGGGTCTTTTTAAGCCATTGCTGGATGATTCCATACATTTTCATAGCATTGACTGTCATGTATTTCAGAGGTCAACAAAGTTTTATAAATGTCACTCCCTCTTCTGACCTCACAGTCAAATTCACATATGCATTTGTTTCTCTGACAGCTTCGTGGAAGAACTTCAAACTTGTCCAAAACAAAAGTGTAGACTTTCTCTCCCCCCCATTTACCTAGTCTAAATTTACTCTTTCCTATCTCAGTAAATGTCACCATTTACTAACACCAAAAACATGGATTTTTTTTCCTGACACCTTGCTTTCTCACCTCATACATTTAAATCCTCAGCACGATAAGTTAGTCAACAACATATGCTGAATCTGTCAACTTGCTCAAGCCACTACTTGGTTATTCGGTAAGAGTTGGGATAAGCTGCACTATAGCCCATGCTCCCAAAAAGCTGTGTGGTTTGCAGTAGCAAATGCTTATTAAAGGGTTACTCTGATCTATCATGAAGAAACTAAGACTTTGTAAAATACCTCAATACCCCAGGTATCCTGTCAATAATTTAGACACAATCTCTAACATTGCCAGTTTTAAATGGGGAATAAGAGTAAACGATTAATGCTCTCACTCTGGAAATGACAGACTTCTAACCTGGAATTTACAGTTTTATTTTTTCACAACTTAGTAACTAGAACTATTTATTTGAACTCTTCTTTTTTTTTTTTGGGTCATACCCGGCAATGCTCAGGGGTTTCTCCTGGCTCTGCACTTAGGAATTACTCCTGGCAGTGCTCGGGGGACCATATGGGATGCCCGGGGATTGAACCCAGACTGGCATGGGCGGGCCGTGTGCAAGGCAAATGCACTACCCACTAGGCTATCGCTCCGGCCCCTATTTGAACTCTTCAATCCATGAAAGGATCAGAGAGAAGCTTCATTCTAAGCACGTGGCATATTATACTGTTAGGTAGGACTGTTGGCGTCTCCCAGAATTAGAGGCGCAAGGAGCGACAGACACGGGGAAGGTCAAAGATGAAAGATAAATTTATTCTCACTCATACAAGGCCCAGTGTTGTGGGCTCACAGGTCCAAAAGACGTGGAACCTGAGCATCTGCAAGGCAGGCAATTTATACTGTAAGCCCCAATTCATACTAGGATACACTTACTCTTCCCAGAATCTAAGCATTTTGCATGGGGATGAAAGCAAATTGAGCTGTTAGTTCTTTCTGTAGTTTCCTATTCTTCAATATTACAGTTGGCAGCAGTTCTCCTACAACCTGTTACAGTAATTTCTACAGGGTCAGTCTGTCCTGACCAGGCAGAGAGCAGGGAGGAAAGCCAGAGCAGTTGGACCTACAGCTTTCTTGGGGTAAAACAGTACTCCATTCTCACATACTCCACTCACATATCACATACTCACATACTCACAGGCTTGTGAGTATTCCCTTGTAACTGCAAGAAGAGCATAATGATGCAAGTGAGGCAGAAGCAGTGGCGGCAGGTCTCTGTATTCAATTGCAATTCCCAGGCTCTTCAATAGTTTCACTGTCTGTATCACTGTCTTCCCATTGTTCATCGATTTGCTCGAGTAGGCACTAGTAACATCTCTATTAGTCCTGTCACAAGCAAGAGCAACCCAAGGGCATCTACTTGCTATAGGGACAGGAGGAGCCCGAAACCATTCTTCAGGTTATGGAACTGAGGTCCATAATAGTTACTAGTCTTTGGCATATAAAGTAAATAAAACACAGTAGCTTGCCAGGCTTTACCGTGTAGGTGGTATAGTCTCAGTAGAAGGCTCTCAACCCGAGCATTTACTGATGAAACTTAAAGGGGGAAGATCAGGTTTTCTCTTGGATGGAGCTCTGAGAAACTATGGAGTCTGGATGTTGAGAATGACTGACTGCATGATGTGTGGTTTGCTCTGGCTTCTTGCCAAGCTTACTGGTATAGTTAAAACATGTCTAGAACTGTTTACTATGTATAAATGTGAAAGAAATTGGGAAGAACCTTATGCAAAAATTCAGTATCCTATAAAAATATTGCACAGAAGCAAAGCAGCTGCGTGCCAAGGGACATGTGGGTCTGGTGTGGATGGGGTCTCTCTCTTCTGGGGCAACTGGCATGGAGGCGGAGGAAAGGGCAGGACCCAAAACTCCACTCCGAGTCCGGCCAGCATAGTCTCTCCCCGCTCATGAGAGCAAAACCTAGGAGCAATGTTGGACTTGGCCAGGGATGGCCGAGCCCCTTTACTGGGAGGTAAGCTCTATGGGTTGCTTCTGCATGGGGCCGGCTGAGCAGCACAGCTGTGTGTCTGAAGTGGATGGGTCTGGATCTCTTCCGGGGTTGCAAAATTAGCTTCAATAGTTTCAAGAATGAAAATATTGAATAATAAAGATGCTCAGACTCAGAGCTGGAAAGTAGAAAATTTTATTGGAAAGTAGAAGAGAAAGGAAAGGAACACCCCTTGCGGGAGGAACATAGAATAAGACCAAGTCAAAAGTAAAGGATTTTGTGTAAGCCCTTTTTAAAGGCTCTCTGTGAATTTATCAACTAACCAATGGTACAGAGGATGCAAAGAAGTTACAGTGTCTTCCTGTAGACACTTTTAGATGTAAACTGGGATCTTTATGTTTCTAAGATATAGGTGTTACAGAAGATGTAGGTTATCAGGGTGTCTTCCTCCTCATTTTCACAGGCTTTGTGGGCATCCTGTGAGCCAAAGATCTAAGGGAGAATTTTATGGACCTGCAAAATTCCTAAAATGTTAAGAAAAGACCTTTGGGATGAAGTATGTGTTAGGGGGATGGGGGAGAGATAAAGCATCTGGCAAGAAGAAACTGGCTTCCTCTCCCATGCACAAGGAGCAACTGAGGCTTTTCTTTTAATCAGACCTGATCTTCTGATTCCTCAGCCTTCCCTAGGACTCATACTGTTGGCAAACAACAATTAGTTTTATGGTGTCCAAGTGCCTTTGGAGAAATTTAATGGTTGAGGAAGCAAGGACCAAATATTGACAAGCTACTGATCACTAAAAGAGGCTCAGCCACTGCTGATAGTGAGGATGTTAGCCAGGGGGACGAAGAAAACATATTTTCATACCAATTTCCTTCAGCCTACGTCTCTGGGGGCTCGTCAGGGCTCCACTCTCACAATACTAATAACTGTCATTCTAACTAGACTGCCTTTTTTACATACTTGCCTTCTTATAATTCATAGTAACCAAATGACATCTTTAAATGTCTTTCAGTATATTAATTTTAGTTTCAGTGGCCTTTTCGGCTCTTTAAATCCTTCAGCAAGCTTCTCACCACTTACGGTATTCCTCTAACAGCTGAATTGGCTGAATTTGGCTACGCTTTCCTTCCTACAATAAATAGGACATGCTCTTCTATTGGGTCACTTTCTCATCATTTAATTATTCATGTTTCTTTCCCAAAGAGATACCCCTTTAATTTACTATAAAATCACTTTCTTTGTTTTATTATTGTTGAGTCTGAGTTACGTAAAGTGGGGGAGAAGAGAGGCAATAGTCTGAGAGAGGAGTGTACTGTCTTCCTCTTTACCCCCTTGGTCCTTCTGGAAGTGTGTGGAAGGGGCTTTAGGACTGGTATGAGCATCCTTCATGTTGCAGGTGCTGGTTCATACCAACCCCATCAAAATGCCCCTGAACTCCATTTGATCTTGGTTTGGGAATTAATCCCCATCACCTGATTTCTGGGGAAGACATTGTCGAAGGCTGGAGTGAGACTTTTTTTTTAATACAAAGAAAAAGTAATCTTTTGTCTGGCCTTGGATATAAGTATCATGCTTTTGTTTTTACATCCGCAAATAAATGCAGTCATTCTATATCTGTCCTTTTTCCTCTGGCTAATTTCACTCAGCATGATCCTCTCCATGTCCATCCATTTATAGGCAAATTTCATAACTTCAAAACATGAATCCAGAGGTTTGTCAGTAGATGGAACCTACTGCAAATATGTGGGAGTCAGAGGTTAGGTAAGACAGAGAAAGGAACGGTGAACTAATAATTATTATAAATGATAATACCAGTCTAGAACTGGTGTGCATTGAAAGTAGGTAAAAAGATATATACACGATAATCTCTAGATGTATGTATTGCAAGCCACAATGTGTAAGAGAAGGGAAAGAGAGAGAGAAAGAGAGAGAGAGAGAGAGAGAGAGAGAGGGCAAATTGCCTGCCTTTGATTGAGGCAGGCTGAGTGAGGGGGAATCAGGGGACATTGGTGGTGGGAAATGGGCACTGGTGGAGGGAGGGGTGCTGGAACACTGTATGACTGAAATCCAAATATGAAGATTTTTGTAATTGTATATCTTGCGGTGGTATAATAACACAATTTAAAAGAAAAAAAAAGTAAAATCCAGTCCTGACCACTAGCCAGGTTTCCTCTAGCCTGTTTCCTGCCCTTGCCAAAAAGAAAGAGGCGAAGAGTGCAGTAAGATAACCTTATTGGGGAAATATGAAAGGAGAGAAAGAGAGTAATGTCTACAGGAAACAATGAGCGACTCTCCTTAGTGGAAAGCACATTCCAAGTTGAGGAGGGCAAAACCCCAAAGAGACTCACACCATAAAGCAAAAGAAAGAAATTATACAAGGTAGGCAGAGATGCAGGTGATCCACCATGGGGAAATGCAGCTGTTGCCTCTGGGAAGGTTGTTTTTATCTTGGCTATTTTTCCTGTAGTGGTGCCAGTCTCTTCAGGGATAAAGCCAAAGTGCTGGGCCTGGAATCCTGCATTACAAAAGCTTTCTTCAGATGGGTCCTGTATTTCAAAGCCCATTCATGCCTTGGGCTTGTTTGTGTTCCAGACCAGACACAGTGACTTTCCCAGTCCACTTTGTCAGAGTTCCCTGTCTGTCTGCAACACTGTTATTTTTAAATCACTGAGAGGTAGGCAGTCAAGCAGTAGGGGATCCTTGGCAGTGAATTTCAAGAAATCTTAAAACCAAGAAATAATGTGGGCAGGCAGATTAAAATCTGAAAAGTAGTTGCACAGCAGCCAACTGAGACTCAAGAATAGGGCTTAAAACCAATGCCTGGTAAGACTCAGGAGAAACTACTAGAGTTCAGGAGTTCCTTTCTCCTAAAGCCCTAGTAGTGAGTCTTAGATACACAGTGAGCCCATACAAAGGCAGCTTGGAAAAGATTCTACATGATAAGATGTTTGAAGTAACTTAGCACACTCCTGGAGTTAGTAGCCCAAGCCTTTTCTTTGGGTGTGTAACCTACTTTCATTTACTTGAAGGGCTCTTTTCTCTTTCTGGAGAAGCTGGAGAAGCCCATGTTCTTAATTCAACACGTCATAGTTTCTTTACTAAAAGTTTTCTGCTTCACTCTTTGTCCTCTAGGACTGGGGAAAGTTGGGACTGACAGGCAGGATGTCATGGGGGCAGGGAACAGCTTAGACACAATGCAGCTCCAGTGAGTCTCAGATGCAGCCAGATCGCTGCCCAGTGACCCTTGCAGGGCCTTCATGTCCACTCTGTGCAGGTTCTTGTGCAGATTTTGCCAGTTTCCTGACCTGCCTAGACATTCAACACATTGACAAAAACTTCATCCTTTTTTTTTTGCCTCTGACTATTCTACCTTCTGGAATGATTTTATTTGCTCATTTATTAACCATTTCCTTGACCAGATTGTAATGATAAAAGTATCTCTTCATTATCACTTAGTCCTGTAACTAATGTGCATAATACATTTTCTGATGGAAAAAGTGAATAAATGTATAAATAGAAACATAACATATAAATGTGGTGATATTGACTTAGTTGATTTTATAGATGTGTTGACATAGGATATATAAGATTAGAATATAGCCTGATGAAAAAGTATAATCCTCAATCATTAAAATATTTAAATATATTTAAAAGTTTTATTGTCTTAGAGAAAGATAGTGGAGTTTTTCAGAAAGACTTTTATAATATAATGCCTAATAGATGTAATGAAAGAAACCTGGGAAGATTATCAGGTATACTCACATAAATAAATTACATCTTAGACGTAACATTAAAAATGAAAAAGAATAAACTGAGAAATATGTACAATAAATACTGTTATGGTGGAAATGCAGAAGGGTTAGAAGGGATACCAGATAGTTTGATTATTTCAACAAGTCATTCAAAATCCCACCTGAATAAGGTACAGTCATTCAAATAGATAATGGAAATAGATGGGGGTGGATATAAATGATCTTATAATAGGGCAGAAATCAGGTCATTTCCTCTTTGACACTTCACTATACCCAGGCAGAAGGCAGGAAAGCGGCATTTTTACAAATATACACATGCCATAGAAGAAATCAGTCTAAAGGACAGAGAGAGGAACAGAGTCTAGATCTTGAGTGGCAGGCCAAGGAACCTCAGTTACTTGAGCAGCAGACCTCAGACAGTATATTGTACACAGGAGAGAGAGGCCAGTAAGGGACAAGGCAGAAGCAGCATGAAACTGGGCCAGAGTCAGTATTATTGACCAATAAGTAATCAAACACACTGACCACTGGGGTATATTAGATCATAGAAGAACAAGATTTTCTCTTGATAAGAGATAACAAACATGAAGCCTAAGACCATTGACATTGTGGGACCTGAGAAATAGCTGTAACAGGTTGTAGTCTACAACAGAATTGTGCCTACTTTGGCCATTAGGTTTATAACTATAATATCATAAATGTCTGGGTATTCTATGCTAACTTTCCACATGGATTCCTAATAATCCACACTCAGAGCTAGTACAGATTTTCTAGTAACATGATTAAAAATAATTACTCTATGTACCTATATGTTATTTAGTAATACATACATGTTTTATGAATACTTTGCTGACCCTTCCTGTGCTTCTTGGAACAAAGGGAATGAACATAGAGTATGTAGTAGAGGAAGAAAGTTGTAATTGGATGGTATGTGACCTGTGATATACTAAAGGTTAAGGTGGAGTTTTTCATCTTACTCTGTGACATATATCACACTTGATCACTTGACATCCCATTATTCGTCGATTTGCTTGAGCAGGCACCAGTAACATTTCCATTTGTCTCTATCACATGCCAGTGTAGCCCAATGGTATCTGCTTGTTCCAGGAATATGAAGAGCATCAATCTGTTCATTCGGGTTTTGACGAAGTTTGACGTTCTTGTAGGTGGGTGGCCACATGATCTTTTGACGGTCCTGTGGCATCCAGTTAGTAATGGCTCTAGTCCAGCGGTCATCTCCAGGTTGCATTGCATGTCCAGCCCATCTGATTTTCGACGCTTGGCAAATGAGACAGTGTCCCTGACTCTCAGTCATCGATGGAGGTTGGAACTCCAAATTCCTTCTCTCACTTGAGTGAGGCATGATATTCCAAGCGTAGCTCTTTCAATTTCTCTTTGGGAGACCCGAATAGCATTCTAATCCTGCTTTCATAGGGCCCAGGTCTATGAGGCCTACATTAATGTAGGGAGAATGGTGAAGTTGAAGAGATATGCCTGGATCCGGAGGTTCTTTGTCCTTTTTAGCTATTTCTTCAATACTCTTGAAGATGTTCCAAGGTACTCTCTTCCTCCTGCGAAGCTCAGGTTTTAGGTCGCTCATCATGCTGTGTTCTCAACCTAGAAACACATAACTGCTGCATCCAGAGATTACCAAATGGCTGCATTCAGAGATTACGAAATTCCACAGATGGATATGTTGTTCTCAACGTTCTCCCTTCTGAAATCTGACATGCCATGTCGTTGGTAAAGAAGGGAACAGCACCAGGCCCAAAGTCAGACCCGAACACCTGAAGAATCTGCCATCAGTACTCATCAGTACACTGGCTCAGCTCTTCACATGCTACCTGTCTGAATGCAAGGTGCCCTCCCAATGGAAAACCAGCAGGACAGTTCTATTTTTCAAGAAGGGAGACATCCACGACATTGGCAACTATAGCCCTATCTGCCTGTTTTCTGTCATCTACAAGCTGTTCACTCAAGTAATCCTGAACAGGATTGGCAGAACATTAGATGAAGGACAACCATGCAACATATATATTTATAAATGTTAAATTTCTTTTCTTTTTCTACTATTTTACATCAGTACAGTGATGGTAATATATACATTATTACAGGATGTATATTTCTGGGGTAGTGAGAGAGAATGTAACTGAATTTGAAGACAGTTGGTCATTCAAGAGAGGTTACAATGTTTGGGTGAAAATTTGAAGTTCCTATTTTGAGGAAAGGTCAATATATTTCATTTCATGTGAAATGACTTGCATAATATTAGGCAAGGACACTACTACAGTTATTTGGGAGTTTTGGTGTGGGTGTTAATCAACTTCCATGTTGAATAGGCACAGGTGGGCTGTGATTCACAGTGCAGTGGGATTACAGTATACCCCTTCATGCTGCCTTGGATTCATCTTCCTAGAAAGACCAGAGACAAACAACTGGAAAAAGAAAGGCTGCATTTAGCAGACTACCCCTTAGCCATGCTTATGTTAATGGCCTAAATTTCCACCAAGTGTGCGATCCTGCAGAATCAGTTCAATACAAGGGAAGAGATGAGGTATTCTGACAGCAATGGTGTCAGGGCTAGCGATAGCCACAACCCCTCTCACTCAGCACTGTGTTTGGTCCTCAAAAGCAAAACTGAGGTTAAAGACAGATTTAGGCTCAATTAGTGCTAACCCTTCCTTTTTGGTTGCCCTATGATCATGAGGTATATTAAAGGCAGTTATTGCTTTTTCATCTAGAAAAAAACTCTAATTTGTAGTTATGGAAGCATCACTGTTGTTATAGAAATTGTTAAAAACTCATTCTTTGTAGCTTTACTTCAGTTTTACCAAAGATAAAAAGAACTAAGGAGTACACTTCAAATTGAGTACAGTAGATACTATTGTCTTTAATAAAGGTAATTAAAACTAATAAATTAATATTCTTCCTCTATTTATCAGAATAATATTTATTGACTTCCTAGTTAGTATGTGCTTGGCAGGTCACAGAATAAATATGGATATAAGTAAGAATATTTAGACATTTATGTCACAAAATAATTATATGTTAAAAATTTAAAAATAAAAACAGAAAGAAAGATATGAAGAGAGGTGTATGAATACAGAGAATAGACTAATTATAAGTTGCATTCTTGAAATAGCTTCCATTGCAAAGGAGGGAATAAACAAGAGCATAGAAGCAAAGGGCATGAAGTAATCACAAGGAAAAAAAGCTGCTACATAGGGGCACTGAAGTGGGCAGAGAACAAACCTGTTGAGTTAGTGGAAAGAGGTCATTGTAAAGTGAGATAGTAGTAAGATTAAGGACAAAGGAACTTTGTTGTAAGGAGCGAATTGCTTTCTCCAGTGAAATTGAAAGTCCAGAGACTTTTAAGAAATGTGATATCATCTTACTTAAGGTTTAAAAGAGTCTATCTGGTTGCTCGCTTGATAAAAAACTAGTAAGAAAAGATAGAAGCAGGAGATCTGCATGAAACTCTTGCAATCTAAGTGAGATTCTCTTGCAATCTAAGTTAAACTTGACTTCATTTGAAATAACGTAGTTTGTGGCCAACAGTTTTGTCAAGTAGGCAATTATTGGGATAAAGCTGGCATTTAAATCTCTGAGTCTGAGCAAGGTCACCGAAGGAGAAGATGAAGATGGTGAAGGTTAGTTATGGGAGAAGAGGAGCTAAGTCAGAAGCAATGCTGAGGTAGATGAGGTAAGTGAAGAAAGGGGCCCCAGGAAACAGTGTGTTGAATATCAGAAAAGAAAAATGTAATTTAAGAATCAGTTATTAAATTTAATGACAGCATTATCAGGTACTATAGGAGGTTGTTAGCAACCTTGAGCATAGTAGTCACAATGGAGTTTAAGTGAAAATGGGCATTGAACAGTTGGAGATGTGATTATAATAGAAAATCTCCAAGAATTTTATGAAAAAAAAGAGGGAGATAAAAATCTACAGGCAACGGGGAGTCAGAAAGTGATCAGTGATTAGAGTTGTAAACAAAATCTTCTGTTCAGTCTTTTACCTGTGTAGTCTTGTCAGGGCATGCTATTAACAGTTGTTATATATAAACTGCTGAACAAAATGGGCATGTGTATATTCAGGTTGATCCAAGATGCTGAATGGCTAAATGAGACCCAAACACTCAGTTTTCAACACAGTGTTTCCGTGGACAGATACTGTGGGGACTATTTCTGAACTGGGAAGTAGGAAAATAAAGTTTAAAAATGGTCTAACAAATACAAAAACAATTAATATAATCAAATTTAAAATGGTGATACTAAGCCATAGTATTTAAACTCAAAATTTTACTAAATGCTTTATACTAGTAGCTAGCATGTCATAAAACTTCCATTATACAAAGAATGGTGGCTTAAAAATGATCCAGTGTGTTTATACTTTAAATGTTTCTGTAAGCAAGGAGAAAATTTTCCTGTGAATTTTCCTAAAGGACAAAATGAGCTATGTACTTGATAATGCTTTTACAACAACTGGAGATACTTTATGTGAAAGCTGAAGGCATAATAGGAGGTTAAACATAGGATGTGCCAATTTTGTGGTTTTATGACTATCTGGTTGAACAGATGAACTAAGCTGCAAACTTCAGAAGACTCCATAGCTTCTAGGTACTTTGACCTAATATTGGAGTTGAGCATTTACCAGAAAGTGAGTAAGATAATTTGAGATGAAAATTGGTGGTAAAATTGAGAGCAAGTAAACTAAAATTCACTTTGGTTTTATAGATGGGAGAGATATTGATGTAGACATTTCTGGCAATTTAAAAAACATTTATATAATGACTATACTATTTCTTCATGGAGCTTGGCTGGAAGAATGTTTGTTAGCCATAGCTGTTCTAGAGTTCCACAAGTGGATGAAAAACGCACAAGGACTTAATCGTAAATGGTCTCAAATTCTTACATCTATCAGAATGTAACCTAGCAGAAACCTAATAGGACTTTTGTAATTTATTTATTTCTAGCTCTGAAAGCTTACCAGTTAAAAAGAATTGCAAATGAGACCCATAAATAATTTTTATGTTAGCATCAGAATAAACAGTTTTCCTCTAGCTGTCATCGTGAATCTTCTTCATCCACACCATCAACACATTCATAGGATGATTTGAGACCAGATGTTGTTCAGCAAAAATTAATTTTAGTCGTAACATTATTTGACCACTTATTCTCTGCCATGAATAATTAGAAGAGCTTTATGGAGATTACTTAATTGCATTCTTGTGACAACTGTAAATTGTTTCAACTCCTCCTTTTTTCACAGATGAGATTAGTATAAACTTGCCCATTGTCTCACAAATAGTATTTGGAGATCAGTTTCTGATTCAGGAAACTAAATGCTAGTTATTGAATTTTCTTGTCTCTGTTTTACCTCTTTTTGGAAAACATGTTCTGGAAGTGTGAAGTTCTGAAATAAGCAGCTTATTATCTATTTTCCATGTCTGAAGAAAGTGGAAGAATTGGTCTGAAACAAAAGAAACGACAGAAATTATCAGTCTCACTTTCTTCTTTGCAAATTAGAACAAGGATCATGATGATTAAATCAAACAGTTTTTATGCAGTACTTATGTTATCAAGCACATATAGCTTTTATCATAAGGAAGAAATGTGACTTTGGGAAGTCATTGCTGAAGAATTTTGGCTCATTGGATTTACTTCAAAGGAAAATATATTCTATAGCTGAAATGACGTCTCTGTGATTTTTCCAGGATCTGGGTGCAGAAATCAATGAAGTTCCTGAGACACTTTCATCCTTCCTCCCTTTCTCCCTTCTCTCCTCCCTTTCTCCTTTCCTTCCTTACTCCCTCCTTTTCTTCCTTCCTCCTTTCCTTCCTTTCCTTCCCTACTTCCTTCCCTCCTTCCTTCCCAGATCATTACAGCCCATGAGTCCTGCCCTTAGGGAAAGGATAAACTTTAAACACAAAAGCAGAAGACAATACAAGAGTAAACACAATTTTAAGATTATAACACCACAGATTGCAAAACTGCATATATTATTTTTTGGTTGTGTTTCAAATGATGTAAAGTAATGTTGAGAATAACTACAGTTCCTTTGGCTTAGCCAGATTATGTCATCTTCTCCTCTTTTGTTTCTCAACACATGGAGCTCTTTTGGACACAGATTTAATTTGATAGAATAGTTCTTAAAGGGACCAATCCTGTTTCCTGCAAATATACTGTTGTAGTTAGGCTGCTTGAATGAAATCATTAGCACCAGGGCAGAGGATGTCAGTGTCAAAGGTAAAGACACATATATAGAAATAAATTTTGATTTGAATATTATTATGACTTTCTCCTTTTATGGTGCTCATACAAGTACGGTTTTTCATGAAATTTATTATCACCATGAAGCATAAGGAAATAAAGCAGTCATGAAACATCACCTTCTCACCGTCTCACTGTCTTCCCGTTCATCATCGATTTGCTCGAGCGGGCCCCAGTAACATCTCCATATGTCCTGTCTCATGCTAGTAGAGCCCAAGGCATCTGCTTATTCCAGGAACATAAAGAGCCTCAATCCATTCTGAAAAGAGGTCTATAATTGTTACTGGTATTTGGCATATATATCAAATACAACACGGGTAGCTTGCCAGGCTCTGCCGTGCAGGTAGCATACTCTTGTAGGCATCTCTAAGTCCAGCATTTATTGATGAACCACGTGGCAAGAACGGCCACGCTGAGCCAGGCGCTGATAGGCTGGTCTGCTGGGTGGAGGTCTGATGAAAAAGAAGTCCGGATGTGGAAAATGGAGGCCCTCATGGAGTGGGGCTTGTTGCGAGCCTCTGCTGGGGTGGTGGGCCAGGGCTAGAACCCACCATCCCTCCCGGGCGCCTCATGAGTGGCTGGTCGCAGGGAGAGCCAGTAGCAGCTCTGCCCCATGTCTGCGAGTCTCTGGACCGGCATAACTGAGCCGGATTTAAGAAAGACTGCTGCAGGGTGGAACTCGATGAGCCGGGCGCTGATAGGCTGATCTGCTGGGTGGAGGTCTGACAAGAGAGAAGTCCGGATGTGGAAAATGGAGGCCCTCATGGAGTGGGGGATCGTCTGGCTTGTTGCGTAGCCTCTGCTGGGGTGGTGGGCCAGGGCTAGAACCCACCATCCCTCCCTGGTGCCTCGTGAGTGGCTGGTCACAGGGAGAGCCAGTAGCAGCTATGCCCCATGTCTGCGAGTCTCTGAAACATAGGGAATCATGAAACATAGGGAATAAATTAACATGCCTACTATATGCGGAGTCCTATGTAAGTATTTAAAAATTAAGATATATTCTTTCCCTCAAGGCAAGTACCCAACCTATTCTACTATCACTCTGGTGTGATTGCATAGAATTTGAATAAAGCTTGGGTTGGTGGTTATTTTACTTTATTATTATTTGTTTAAGTATTTTATTATACCACCATGAGATATACAATTACAAAGATGTTCATATTTGGGTTTTGAGCATACAGTGTTCCAGCACCCATCCCATCTCCCACCACCAACATCCCTGATTCCCTCCCCCTCCCCCAGCCCACCTCCATGGCAGGTTCTTTATTTCTTTCCCTTTCTCTCTATCTCTTTCTCTTTTCCTTCCTTCCAGATTGTGGGTTACAGAACATACATTAAGGTTTGTCATGTGTGTCTTTTTTGCCGGTATTTAATGCTCAGGTCTAGGTTGGTATTAGTATACTTTCGACAATTGTTAACACACTGTTCCACTTTCTGTCTTACCTATCCTCTGACTCTCACACGCTTGTGATAATTTTTGTGGTTATTTTAATAGTGTTGATTTTTCCACTTCATGATATGGAATATTTTTCCATTTTCTTGAAAATAGAGTCTCTGTTTCTTTTTAATAGTGACTTCAAGTTTATTCTATTTGTCTTTCTCTTCCATTTTAAGTTCATTTCAATTTTTAAATGAACAGAAGAATAAAACGGGTCTTATATAAAGAAGACATACAAGTGGCAAATAAAAGCAAAAAAAGGTGCTGAAAGATATGTCACCACCATCTATGTTGGGAGCATGAGCAATAGTACAGAGGGCACAGAATTTGCCTTGCATGCAGCTGACCCAGGTTCAATCCCCAGCATCCCTGAGTACCACTAGGAGTAATTCCTGAGTGCAGAGCCAGGAATAAGCTCTGAGCATTGCCATCTGTGACCAAGCAGGAAAATATTTCATGTTGAAACTATAAGAAACCCATATACACCCATATGCATAACACTATACACCCATGTGCATAACACTAATAGAAAAGAAAATAACAAGTGTTGATACAAAGAGGAGAATCAAGAACCCTCATCCTTAGTGGGAACATAAAATGACTATTTTCAAAAATAGTTTTGAAATTTCATAAGCAGTTAAGTGTTTCCTTACCTAAATAAAACCCTGAGTTTATTCCTGTGAGTCTAATGAAAACAGATATGCATAGATTTGGGCACACATATATATGGCAGCAGTGTTAAAAATCAACAAAATTTGGCTACATTTCAAATGTCCATTTACTCATGAATCTACAAACAAAATAGTATATCTATAGAAAAGAAAGAACAAAGTACTGTTACATACTATACAAAAGAACTTCAAACGATATGCTAGATGGGAGATGTCAGATGGAAATGACTATATTTGCATGATGGCATTTACATGAAATAGCTAGAAAAGGCACATTTGCAGAGACAGGAAATACATAAGTGATATCCTGGGACTCACTCGTGGTGGGAAAAGGAATTGGCTGCAAATTAACTCAAGGGAATTTGGGGCAAGATAGAAATATTCCCAAACTGGATTTTGCTGCTGAAGTCATAATTCTACATATTTACTAAAACCAGGAATGCAATAAAGATGGGTCAATTTTATGAACTTTAACTTATATTTTATTAAACTTTTTAAAAAAGTAATCTAAAGAATAGCTTGGAGCCCAAATATCTGAGCTGGTACCATAGGACAGAGGGAATATTGTTGGTTTTTATGCCTTCGAACTTAATGCCATGATGATCCTGCAGAAGTCATTGTTCATCATAGAACTGAGCAATACACCTGGCCAAGAGGTTGGAGAAGCAACGGAAGGCCAGGGGAAGTTAGAGCAGTTCAGACCCAGTCATTGCCTCACTTCAGTATGGTGGTCAGCTAGTAAATGGCAGCTATTTTGAACTTTAGAGTGGCTGTTACTTCTGTTCCGCCTCCAATGGCTCACACAGGAAACTTTTATCCCAAATAGCATGGAATAAGTAAAAAGGAAAAAGAGAGGATTAGAGTTCAGGCTTGCTATACGGATACATCATTAGGTCACTATTATAAATAGGAAAGGGCCAAGGCAGCCCAAAGTTTTGCAAAGTTTAAGAAGTCAAAAGGGTGACAAATGTACATTTTCCCTCCCTTTATTTTGAAACTGTTATAGTACAATGAAATCATTTTAGAAGAATTCTTAGCTTCTACTGCCAGGAGAATTTTTCCCAAGAAATGTTAAGGAGTTAAAAGTTAAAATAGAGTTCATGTGACAAAGATATGGAGAAAAAACAGCAAAGGAAACAAAATGTCTTAAACACAGGAAAACACTTGTGACATGTGTTTAAATATAAAATTCATTATACTTTTATAAAATGTATAAGAATGTTTTTAAAATTGTATAATGATTGCAGTGGTTTTAGTTATATTTTACAACAGCTTTATGATTAGTTATAGCTTATGATTAGTTATATTTTACAACTGCTCTTTACTCCGATTAATTAGGTTTAGAGTATAAATGAGTATCTTTAATTTTCTTAGAGCTAAAATAGAACAATAGGTAAGGCATTTACTTTGCATGAAGTCTACCTGGGTTCAATTATATTTGCAATTTTAGTACCCTCTGTTGACCTGTAAAGAAGTAAAATATAATCGATGGCTCATAATAAGATTGAGAATATATGCAAGACAATAGGTCAAACAAAATTTTACAAGTAGTCCCACCCTTTTTAAACAAAAATGCATTTTGTATCAAGCAATAAAGAAAGGGAATGGATGATGACTAATG
Organism: Cryptotis parvus; assembly: GCA_021461705.1. NCBI lineage: Eukaryota > Metazoa > Chordata > Mammalia > Eulipotyphla > Soricidae > Cryptotis > Cryptotis parvus. Next base: position 34,100 of record JAJIBD010008908.1, read on the forward strand.
AGAGCAAAACCATGGACTATGACAAGAGAACTGTATTACCAAGGTTAGTAGCAGGCCAGGAGTCAGGACACATGGAGGGATCCGGAAATGACATTAGGAGAGTGGTGCATGATGCCTGGGATATTGGTGATTGTTTAGTATGCTTAACCTGTGCATGTAGACTCTGTATAATTAATGTATTTATACAGTATAACTCATGTATAATGTGGTCTAACCTGCCATGGAAGCATGTCAACTTTTTTCCACTCCTGCTCTAGCATTGTTACTTAATGCTATGTGACATGAGCAATATACAATATCTCTGTATATTTTCCTCACCTGAAAATATATATTCCAATATACTATTTTTCAAAGGCATTGCCTTAAATGATGTGGATATCTTAGAACAATACAAGACTTCATAAGAAACTAATGTTTTTCTAAATGTATGTATTGCATAATGCATAAGATAAGGAAGAGAAAGATATAAAGAGAGATAGAGATAGAGAGACAGAGAGAGGCAGAAAAGAGAAGAGAGGCCCCTGAAGTACCTGCAATAGAGGCAGGCGGGGAGAGAAGGAGGGAATCAGGGGACACTCGTGTTGGGAAATGGGCACTGGTGGAGGGGATGGTGCTAGAACACAGTATGACTGAAATCCAAATATGAACATCTTTGTAATGTATATCTCACGATGGTATAATAAAAAATTTAAATAAGAAACCAATGGTTTAAAACATGTTTTTAAAGATTCTTAAGTGTGGGGGGGGGAATAAAAATTAAGTCATAGTTCCTTCCACTAAATCCCTGTGGCATCAGGACGGCTGAAGAGGAGTGAAGAAACTAAAAATAACAACACTCAGCAAATATTATTCATCTGATCTTAAGAAATTTATTCATTTTGAATCTGGGTATTCTTATCTGAAAGTGGCAACAAGTATAATATTTCTCTGAGCTTCTTGACTATGAGATGAGTTGTGTATGGAATAATTTGTAAACTTAAAAACTTGATGTTAAGCTAGTAATTGTAAAACAGTGCAATTGCTGGCATTAATTCACACCCAAATTGTGCTGATATCTTTATATATACTATCACACTTAGTCTTAGCTTGAATACTGAGCTTAGAACATGAGTGTACTTTGTTTCATTTTGTCATTAAAAAGATAGAGAAAATTCTGAGATCAAAGAATTAAAAAACAAAATGGTATGATTTGATAGTTTAGGATAGTTTTATGATGTTCGAAGCAATGAAGTGCTTCAGTGCTTTGGAAAAGCTAACTGGGTGCAAACCAATTGAATTTAGTCAGGACATAGAAAATGTGGTGAAAATGTGCCATTAGGGTATCTGTATTTCTCTTTGAAGGAAGTTTCTGATCATTTCTCCTCTCCATTAATTTTTTTATTATACTTACAATTACAAAGATGTTTATAGTTGGGTCTCAGTCATACAGTGTCCCAGCACCCATCTCTCCACCAGTGCCCCATTCCAGCACCAATGTCCCCACATTCCCTCCCACCCACCCCCAGCCTGCCTCTATAGCAGGTACTTTTTCTTTTTCCACTCTTTATCTCTCTGTCTCTCTCTGTCTCTGTTTATGTATCTCTCTCTTCTTTTACATTGTGACTTGCCCTACAGACATTTCGTGTTTATCACGTAGAATCTCTTTGTGTATTTTCAATGGTGACTTCTAATCTGACACTACCATTTCCCACAATCAGTAGAGTGCTGATATATATTTATATCCCATTAATATCCAGTCATTCTATATCTGTCCTTTCCTTCTGACTAATTTCACTCAGCATGATAGTCTCTATGTTCATCCATTTGCAGGTAAATTTCATAAATTCATCTTTTTCTGACAGCTGTATAATATTCCATTGTGTAGATGTGCCACAGTTTCTTTAACAAGTCCTCTATTCACGATAGCCAGAATATGGAAACAACCTAAGTGTATTCTCCATTTTTTGATGGGGAAATGTTGAAGGGTTTTGTTTTTATGTGAAATCTAACAGTGTCTTATATATCTTGGAATTAACCTCTTACTTACAGATATTCACTAGATCACTAGATCAATAGACATCCTGTTGTTCATCGATTTCCTTGAGAGGGCACCAGTAACATTTCCATTTGACCCTATCACGTGCCAGTGTAGCCCAATGGCATCTGGTTGTTTCAAGAATACAAAGAGCCTCAAACTGTTCGTTCAGGGTCTTGACGAAGAAGTCTGACCATCTTGTAGATGGGCGGCCACGTGATCTTTTGACATCCCATGGGATCCAGTTGGTAATGGCTCTAGTCCAGCAGTCGTCTCCAAATCGCATTACATGTCCAGCCCATCTGATTTTCGATGCCTTGGCAAGTGAGACAGCATCCCTGATTCTGGAACAGCGACGGAGGTCAGAACTCCGGATTCCTTCTCTCACTTGAGAGAGGCGTGATATTCCAAGCATAGCTCTTTTGATGCCTCTCTGGGAGACCCGAATAGCATTCTCATCCTGCTTTCGTAGGGCCCAGGTCTCTGAGGCGTATGTTAATGCAGGGAGAACAGTGGAGTCAAAGAGTTGTGCCCCGAGCCGGAGGTTCTTTGTCTTTTTCGCTATTTCTTCGATGCTTTTGAAGGCAATCCATGCCGCTCTCTTCCTCCTGCGCAGCTCAGGTTTTAGGTCATTCATCATGTTGACTTCTCGACCTAGGTACACATAATTGCTGCATTCAGAGATGTTTGTTCCATTGAGAGTGAATGGGGCCTCTGGAATTAGTTCATTTCTCATGAACATAGTTTTGTTAAGATCCAGCTGTAGACCTATCTTTCCACATTCTCCATCAAAGTCAGCCAGAATTTGTGCCGCTTGGCTAATGTTTGGTGTAATTAGAATTAACAAACATTGGTGATGTCATCAGTGAAGCGGAGGTGGTGTAGTTGCAAACCGTCTATCTTCACTCCCATTCCTTCCCATTCTAATTGTTGCATGATGTTCTTGAGGGTGGCACTGAAGAATTTTGGTGAAATGGTATCACCCTGCCGAATCCCTCTTTTGACATCAATGATCACTTCCTTGTAGAATGGTGAGATCCTGGTGGTGAATCCGTAATAGAGCTCACGAAGGATCTTGATGTATTGGGTTTGAACACCCTGTTTGGCTAGGGCTTTGATAACTGCCTCTGTCTCAACAGAATCAAAGGCTGTCTTTAAATCAATGAACGTGAGACAGAGCGGCATCTTGAACTCCCTACAAACCTCAATGAGCTTGGTTACCGTGTGGATATGGTCGATTGTGCTGAATCCTTTTTGGAAGCCAGCTTGCTCGCATGGTTGTCCTTCATCTAATGTTCTGCCAATCCTGTTCAGGTTGACTTGAGTGAACATCTTGTAGATGATGGATGACAGGCAGATGGGGCTATAGTTGCCAATGTCGTGGATGTCTCCCTTCTTGAACAGTAGAACTGTCCTGCTGGTTTTCCATTGGGAGGGCACCTTGCATTCAGACAGGTAGCATGTGAAGAGCCGAGCCAGTGTGTTGATGAGTACTGACGGCAGATTCTTCAGGTGTTCGCGTCTGACTTTGTCTGGGCCTGGTGCTGTTCCTTTCTTTACCAACAAAATGGCATGTCAGATTTCAGAAGGGAGAACATTGGGAACGACATATCCATCCTGTGGAATTTGGTATGTGGGCAGGTGGATGTGGCTATCAAAGAGATCTGAGTAGAAGTCATGGATAATCTCCATTGCCTTTCTGGAAGATGTGATAGATCCATCAGGGCGTCGGAGGGCAGTCATCTTGGTCTTACAGTTGGCGAAGGACAGGCGGGCATTGTGAATGCTTTTCCAGGCTTCTGCTGCATCTTCCAGTCTTTCTGCTCTTCTCTCTTTGAGGTCTTCCTTTATCACTTCTCTGCACTGCTTTGTGAGCTTGGACGTTAGCATTTGGTCACCTGAGGCTCGCTGCCACGTTAGCGAATGAGCTCGAGAGTTTTTTGAAGACAGGCGTCCTTTTGTGTCTTTCTCTTTCTCGGCATTCTTAGCACTATCATGGAGGTGCTGAACCAGTCGGTTGTATTCTTCATCGATGTCGTCAATGATGGTATCTTCCCATCTTGCTGCAATGGTGCCAAAGAGTTCCCAATTGGTGGTTGTTCTGGGAGTTGTCTTCTTAAACTTTGCAGCCTTTTCTCCCGTTGCATGAAGTAGAATTTTGCATGAAGGAGACGGTGGTCTGATCCTGTTTGGAATTTTGGGACTACAGCGACATTGGTCAGGACAAAACCTTTGATTGAAGATGATGTGGTCAATTTCATTATGGAACTGTCCGCCAGCAGATTCCCATGTCCAACGTTTTGCTTCGGCCTTCTGGAACTGTGAGTTCCCATGAATGGTCTTGGTGGACATGATGAACTCAGATAGTCTCTCACCCTATTCATTCCATTCTAGGCCATTGGTCCCGATGTGGAGTTCTTCAGCCGATCTTCTTGGACCTATCTTGACATTAAAACCACCAACTATGATCTTGTAGACGGTGTGATCTTTTTTTAGAACTCCTCCAGTTCCATGTACAATTTCTCAAGTTCATCTTCCTTGTATGTGGATGTTAGTGCGTAGACAATGAAGATAGAAATTGCTGGCAGTGGCCACATCTCTTCAAGTGTAATCATCTGATTCGGTTTGTTAGGCATTCAAATGAATCAATGTTCATGGCCACGTTCGTGTTGACAAGGACACCGATGCCTCTTTCGTCGCATGTTCCTAGGAAGAGTTTTTCTCTGGAGTCAAAAATGGCATGATGGGATTGATGCCTCCTCATCTCAGTCATACCAATGATGTCATACTTGATCTTTTGATCTTGCACCATCAGGACCTCAATATATGCTTCCGATGCCAGCATACGTGCTTTGAAAGCACAGACAGTCATTTTAGTCCTTCTGCATTTTGGCAGCCTAGTTCGGCCCTGAAATTTTATCAGGTACTCCTTGTTCGTCCTACTTAGTGTTGCTGTATTAAGGGCCCTTTCAGGTTTGGGAAGATACACATTTTTATCACTGTTTTTCGCATATTGAATATGCATTGAACAGCTTGCCAGCTCTGCAGTCATGGGATGGTATATTCTCAGTAGCTTGCAGGGTTCTCTGAGAGGGGTGTGGAAGTAAATCATGCGGCTGCAGAGTGGCCCCGCATAATGGGGGAGAGCTGGTATTTGCTCTGCCTGGCTCAAGCATTCCTAGGCTTGAAATACTCTTCTCTGAAAGGCGGGTCTCTGAAAAGCAGGTCCTTGTAGGCTGGAGATTTGATTAATCTCTTGGGTGGATATCTGAAGAGCTGTGGAGTGTGGATTAAGAAGATTGCTGCCAGCATGGTGTGGGGTTTCCTCTGGGTTCATCAGGATGGTGGACTCGGGCCGGAAGTCGCTCTTGTGATCATGGAGTGCAGAGGGTTCAACGGGAGAGCTGGTATCTACTCTGCCTGGGGTATCTGCTTCTGTGGCTCAAGCATTCCTGGGCTTGAAATACTATCCTCTGAAGGGCGGGTCTCTGAAGGGTGGGTCCTTGTAGGCTGGAGATTGGATTAATCTCTTGGGTGGAGATCTGAAGAGCTGTGGAGTGTGAATTAAGAAGATCACTGCCAGCATGGTGTGGGGTTCCTCTGGGTTCATCGGGATGGTGGACTAGGGCCGGAAGTCGCTCTTGTGGTCAGTGGAGTGCAGAGGGTTCAACGGGGAGAGCTGGTATCTGCTCTGCCTGGGGTATCTGTGTCATACAGATATTATAGATATTGGGTAAATAATTTTTCCAATTCCAGGGACTATCTTTATTTTGGTCACTTTTGAGGTGCAGAAGCTTTGTAGCTTGATGTAATTGCAATTGTTTATCTGTGCATCCACTTGCTTGGCCAGTGGCATTTCATCTTTAAAGATGTCTTTAGCTTCAATCTTATAGAGTGTTCTGCCCATGGGTTTCTCCATCTGTCTTATGGATTCAAGTCTGATGTTGAGGTCTTTAATTCATTTTGACCTGACTCTTGTGCGTGACATTAGATAGAGGTCCGAAGTTCTCTTTTTTTTTCATGTAGTTGTCCATTTTCCCCACCACCACTAGTTAAAAAGGCTTTCCTTGCTCACTTCATATTTCTTGCTCCTCTATTAAAAATTAAGTAACAATACATTTGAGGGTGTATCTCAGAATATTTGCTATATTACATTGATCTGCAGATCTGTCTTTATTTTACCTTTTTCTTTAAAAAATTTTTTTTACCACAATGAGATATACCTTTACAAAGATGTCCATATTTGGGTTTCAGTCATACAGTTTCCCAGAACCTGTCTCTCCACCAGTGCCTCATTCTCATCACCAATGTCCCCATATTCCCTCTTACCTCCTCTAGCCTGCCTCTATAGCAGGCACTTTCCTTTCCTTTCTCTCTCTTTCTCTCTCTCTCTCTCTCTCTCTCTTTCTGTCCCTTCCTCCCTCTTTCTTTTTCTCTTTTTCTCTCCTCCCTTTCTCTCTCTTCTCAACACATTATGGCTTCCCCTACAGATATTTAGGTTTATTGTGTAAATGTCTTCGTGTATTCAATGCTGAGTTCTAGTCTGGCATTACCATTTCCAGCAATTAGTAGAACACTGGTTTATGTTTATTTTACATTAATAAATGCAGTCAATCTATATCTGACCATTTCCTTCTGACTAATTTCATTCAGAATGATAATATCCATCGTCATCAGCTTGAGGTAAATTTCATGACTTTCGTCTTTTCTGATAGCTGCATAGTATTCCATTGTGTAGAAGTACCATCGTTTCTTTAGCCAGTTTCTTAGCCAACCTAAATGTTCTCTGCATTTAGGTTGTTTGCAGATTCTGGCTATAGTTAATAGAGATGAGCTGAATATAGAAGTGCAGATAGTGTTTCTGCTGTGTGTTTTTAGGTATACAGGGTATATTCCCAAGAGTGGTACTGCTGGCTGAATTGGGAGCTCAATATCTAGGTTTTGGAGGAATGTCTATATTGTTTTCCAAAAGGGCTGGACCAGTGGGCACTCCCACCAGCAGAGGATGAGAGTGCCTTTCTCCTCGCATCCATGATGAATAGCACTTTTCATATGCCTTTTGAGCATTCAAATTTCATCATTTTGGAAGTTTCTGTTCAATTCCCCCCACCCCCCCATGTTTTGATAGGGTTGGCTGTTTTCTCCTTGTAAAGTTCTACCAGTACCTGATATATATGCCAAAAATCAGTATCAATTATAGACCTCATTCCCATGACCTGATGGAATGGTTTGAGGCTTCTTAATGTTCCTGGAGTGAGCAGATGCCCTTGGGCTACACTAGAATGTGACAGGACGTATGGAGATGTTACTGGTGCCCGCCTCCAGCAAATCGATGATCAACGGGAAGATAAGTGATGCAAGTGATTAACCCCTTATCAAATGGGCTTTGGGTGAATATTCTTTCCCAGTCTGTGGCCATCTCTGTATCATGGTAACTGTTTCTTTTGAGGTGCAGAAGCCTTTAAGTTTTATGTAATCCCATTTGTTTATCTTTGCTTCCATTTGCTTTGTCAATGGTGTTTCATCTCTGAAGATGCCTTTAGCTTTTGATGTTGTGGAGCTTTTTCCCTATATTTTCTTCGATTTACATTATGGATTGATGTCTGATGTTGAGATCTTTAATCCATTTTGATCTGACTTTTGTGCATGGCATGAGAAGGAGGTTCTAAGTTCACTTTTAACACAAAGCTGCCCAGTTTTCCCAGCACCATTTGTTGAAGGGTTTTTTTTTGCTCCACTTAACACTTTTTGCTCCTTTATCAAAGATTAAGTGGTTGTTTATATATAGTATATATTAAGTGATTGTATATATAGGATATATTAAGTGATTGAATATATATTCTATTCTATTCTCTCTCTATATATATATAGAGAGAGAGAGAGAGAGAGAGCTTGTGTGTTTCAGGATATTCAGTACTATTCCATAAGTTTACAGGTCTGTCTCTATGCCAATACCCTGCTGTTTTAATTACGACTGCTTTGTAGTGGAGTTTGAAGTTTGGGAAAGTGATACATCCAATATATGGTTTCCCAAGGATTTCTTTAGCTATTCATGGGGGTTTATTATTACATACAAGTTTCAGGAGTGCTTGGACAATTTCTTAAAGAATGTCATCTGTATCCTTCTTGGGACCACATTGAATATGTATAGAGCTCAGGGAGTATTACCATTTTGATGATGTTAATTCTCCCAATCCATGAGCAAATGATGTTAATTCTCCCAATCCATGAGCAGGGAATGTGCCTCCATTTCCTCAGGTCCTCTTTTATTTCTTGAAGCAAAGTTTTGTAGTTTTCTTTGTAGAGATTCTTTACATTCTTAGTCAAACTAATTCCTAGGTATTTGATTTTCTGTGGTGCAATTGTGAATGTAGTTGTTTATTTAATTTCCCTTTCTTCCCTTCATTATTTGCTTATAGGAAAGCTATTAGCATGAAAATAGAAATAGAGCTGCTATTTGGTCTCCCTGTGCCCAGCCGCTCATGAGGCGCCCGGGAGGCATGGCGGGTTCTAGCCCTGGCCTGCCACCCCAGAAGAGCCCCTCACAACAAGCCAGATGACCCCCCACTCCATGGGGGGGCGCCATTTTCCACATCCTGACTTCCCTCTCGTCACAATTCCACCCAGCAGACCAGACTATCATGGCCGCCGCAGTTCATCTATAATTGCTTTATTTAGAGGTGACTACAAGAGTATGCCACCCGCATGGCAAGCCTGGCAAGCTGCTCGTGTTGTATTTGATATGCCAAATACCAGTAACATTTATATTAGTTCATTCCTATGACCTACTATAATGGTTTGAGGCTCTTTATGTTTCTGGAGCAAGCTGATGCCTTTGGGTTCTACTAGCATGAGACAGGACATTTGGAGATATTACTGGTGCCCGCTCTAGCAAATAAATGATGAACGGGAAGATTTTGGATTGTGATTGAGGAAAGCCATTGACTTTTGTGTATTGATTTTGTACCCTGCCACTCTACTACAGGAATCTATTATTTCTAGGAGACTTTTGGTAGACAGGTTATGCTTCTCTAGGTTTAATATCATGTCATCTGCAGATAGTGACAGCTTGACTTATTCCTTTCCTATCTAGATGTCCTTAATGTCCTTTTTATTCCATGATTGATATGACAAATACTTCCAGTACTATATTGAATAAAGGTGGTGACAGTGGGCAGCCTTGACTTGTTCCTGATCTTAGGGGAAGGTTTTCAGTTTTTCCCCATTGAGAATGATACTTGCTTTGTATGTAATAGATAGCTTTGACTATATTGAGGAAAGTTCCTTCAATTCCCTATTATGGAAAGTTTTTATCATGAACACCTGTTGAATTTTGTCAAATGTTTTCTCTGCTCTATTTATATGATCATATGGTTTTTATTTTCCCTCTTATTTATATGATGTATTATGTTGATTGGCTTGTGGATGTTGAGCCATCCTTGCATTCCCAGGATGAATCCTACTTGGTCATGGTGTATAATCTTTTCAATGACTTTTTGGATTCTATTTGCTAGTATTTTATAAAATCTTAGCACCTGTGTTCATCAAGGTGATTGGTCTGTAGTTTTCCTTTTTTCATGATATCTCTGTCTGCTTGGGTATCAGGGTAATATGTGCCTGGTTGAAGCTATTTGGAAGTGTTTCTGTTTCTTCAATTTCCTGGAAAGCTTGAAAAGGACTGGGAGTGTTTCCTCTTTAAAGGTTTGGTAGAATTCACTGGTCAATCTGTTTGGACTGGGATATTGTGTAGTGTTCTCATTTCTGATCTTATTTCCTCCCATAATTTATTGACTGTCCTTTCCACTGCTTCATTTATGTCCTCCTGTATTTTATTGGACTTCTGTCCCACTTTGTCATTTAGCTTATTAAACATCCTCACCATTTCTTCTCTGAAATCTTTGTCAGAGAGATTATTATGTATGTATTCTTTTATGAATCTTCAGGATTATTTTCTTCATCCATTCCTTGAGGTGGGGATCTGCGTTGTTTCACCGTGGTGCTGTGGTAGTATGGGTGGATCTTTCTGAGGCACTGTTTCTTCTTCACTGTTAGGTACAACTTTGGAGATGCTCAGCAGATGTTCTCCTCTTCCATCTTTGAGGATGTTACCTTCATCTTGGTATTGAATTTCCTTCTTTTTTGTACTAATATGTGATTGTGTAAGTGAGGGCCAGTCACTCCCCAAGGATGTTACCTAAAGGGAAGGCATCCGGGTGTGCAAACATTCAAAGTGTCCTATTTATCTCCTCTGCAGCACAGAATTCTGGGAGCTGTAGTTTCGATTTCTTTCTCTAACATGTGATTTTAGTTGTTCTGGGGCCTGCCTCAGGTTTGCCATGTTCTCCGCTTGCCCAGGCCTGTTTTTATTTTAAAACCATACTACTTTAATTTCTACTACTTTGTAGTATAGTTTGAAATTAAGGAAGTTGATGCCTCCCATCTTCTTTTTCCCTAGGATTGCTTTAGCTATTTATAGGGTTGTTCCACATGAATTTGAGGAGTTTTTGCCTATTTCCTTTGAATACGTTCATGGGTATACTTACAGGGGCCACATTGATTCTTTATAATGCTTTAGGGTTTATTGCCTTTTGACAATGTTAAACCTCCCAATCCATGAGCAGTGGATTCATCTTTCTTTCCTCCTGTTCTCTATTTTTTTCTTGAAATATAGTTTTATAATTTTCTTTAAACAGGTCCTTCACCACCTCAGTCAAGTTGATTTCTAAGTACTTGATTTTTTTGAGGAAAAAACTGTGAACGAGACTTTTTTTTAATATTCTCTTCCTTCTCTTTCATTGTTTGTGTATAGGAAAGCTTGCAACCTGCCACTTTACTATAGAAGCCTGTTGTTGATAAGAGCTTTTTTTTACATAATCTTTAGGATTTTCTTAGTATCATGTCATCTACAAATAGGGATAGCTTGAATTTTTTTCTTTCCTATCTGGAAACTGTTAATATATTTTTCTTGCCTAATTGTATGGAATGTACTTGCAGGATTTTAGTTTTTCCCTACAGAGAATTATGCTTGATGTGGGCTTATAATAGATGGAATTGACTATATAGAGGAAAATGTTTTTCAACTACTATTTTGTTGAGTTTTTATCATAAATGTGTTCTGGATGTTTCCAAATGCTATCTCTGCAACTATTATTATTATTTTATGGTTTTTATCTTTTCTTTTTTATTGATATGGTATATTATGTTCATAGACTTTCTAGTGTTAAACCATCCTTGCAACCCTGGATGAATCCTACTTGGTCATAGTATATGAACTTTACTAGTCATAGTATGTGAACTTTTTTGATGAGATTTTATATTCTTTGACACTGTTTTGTTGAGGAATTTTGTAGCTATGTTCATCAGGAATATTGGCCTGTAATCCTTTTTATTTTTTGTGGTGTCTCAAAAATGCTCTACATTGCTACTCATCAGAGAGATGCAAATGAAAGCAATGAGATATCATCTTATACTACAGAGACTGAACTCATCATAAAGAACAAGAACAACTGGTGTTGGCACGATGTGGGGAGAAAGGGACTCATTTATTGTTGGTGGGACTGCTGGCGGTTCGAGCCTTTTTGCAAACAATATGGACATTCTTCAAAAAATTAGAAATTGAGATTCCATATGCAATACTGTTTCTGAAAATATACCTTGAGGCTTGAAAAAACTCACAGCAGAAATGCCATCTGTACTTCTATATTTATTGCAGCACTATTCACAATAGCCAAAACCTGGTAACAATTCGAGTGCCTGAGAACTAATGACTGATTAAAGAAGCTGTGGTACATCTACATAATGGAATACTAGGCATCTGTTAGGAAAAAATGAAGTTACAAAATTTGCTTATAAATGAATTGACATGGTGAGTGAAATGAGGCAAAAGGAGAGAAAGAGACAAAATGATTGCACTCATTTGTGGGATATAAAAATATGTAGTATGAGATCAACACAGTGGAAACAAAGATCAGGAGGATTGGTCCACCATTGGAAAGCACCTACCTCAAGTGCTGGGGGAGATGGAAGGAGAGATAGAGAAAGGAACACTGTAACAATGATGCTTGAAAGAGATCACTCTGGATGGGAGATATGTGCTGAAAAGTGGGTAAAAGACCAAACATGATGGCCTTTCAGTATCTCTATAAACCGTAATGCTGACAGAGAGAAAGAGAGAGAGAAAGAGAGAGAGAGAGACTGGAGGGTGGAGGGTGTGGGGAGGTGGCAGAGATACTGGGAACATTGCTGTTGGTGACGGGAAATGTGTGTTGGTGGAGGAATTGTGTTGGAATATTGAATGACTCAAGACCAATCATGAAAGATTTTTTCCTTGAGTCACACCCAGCGATATTCAGGAGTTACTTCTGGCTCTTTACTCAGGAATTACTCATGGCTGTGCTCAGGGGACCATATAGGATGTTGGGGATTGAACCTGGGTTGGCCGCATACAAGGCAAATGCCCTACCCACTGTGCAATCGCCTCCAACGGCCCTAGAAAGCTTTGTAACTGTGTATCTCATCGTGATTTAATTAGAAAAATAATTAATAAAAAATTCAGTAAAATAAAATTCAGTCTAGACGTTAGACAGGAGACACTGTTTGGGGAGCTTTGAAAGAAGTAGTGAGATTCAATACTTAATCAGGAGAGAAGCGAGGCCATATGGGGAGATTTTTATGAACATACACACTGATTTAGATAGAAGGGCTAAATGAATTAAAGAACTGAGCAAGGAAAAGCAGGGCATGAGTAAAAATCTGTCTATGGATAAAACTTGGGCATAGGTGGTGGAAAGACGCAGTGAGTCTGCGTCTAGGAATGCTGGAGAGCTCTCAAGCCTTTTAGAGGAAATTGCTATTGTGTCATTTTACAGGCAACTCTTCCATAACAGCAGGGGGACACCTAAGTCAGACCACAATCACAACTCTGTCTGAGTGTCTTCCTGAGACCTTGGTCATGTTTTCCCTTTTAGTCACATATCTCTGACTTCTTATTTCAAATTCACCTCTGATTTTGTCACCTTTGGTATTCCTGGCCCGTGGCCTCTGTAAATATGTGGATTTTTTATTCTTTAGATTTGGTGCAGTTTACAGATCAGGAAAAAATTGCCACTGAAAAGATAGTTACGCTCAATGAGGAGAGGGCATGTTATTTCCTGCAGAACCAAAAGGGGGAAGCGCCAGCATCAGCAGGAAGAAGAGTGAAGAGACAATGTGGGTAAGGGGCATTAATGTGACTGTGGCAGAAGAAGCAGAACAAGTAGATTTAAGATGGACTATTTGAATAATGTTAATTCAAATTACAATAGGTATTTAGTCCGTCATCTGCTCACTGACCCTGCAGTGACTAGGACCAGAAATTAGTGTGAGAGCCTACTAAAGGAGGCTGTTAAGTGTCATTAGATTGTAATTTGAATAAGAAAGATGTACTTGCAATTAAGTTCTCTGCCATCTCTAAGAAATTACTGGCTCTGAGAGTCAAAGCACCAAAATATGGAAACTAGAAAAAGCCATTGCAATACACTGCTTTTGTTTATTTTTTGCCCACAAACCACTGTGCTCAGGGCTTACTCCTGGAATTAAAGCACTCACATAAAGATCACTCCTGTTGAGGCCTTGGGGTACAAGATAAGGTGTTAGGGATTGAACCTGGGTCAAGTGAATGCTTTTCTTGCAGCCTGTTTTTTATTTAGCCCACACTCAATATATATATTTATTTATTTCTATTTATCCATTCATTCATTCACTCATTCATTCATTCATTTATTTAGCTTTAGGGGTCACACCCAGAAGTGCTCAGGGGTTACTTCTGACTCTGCATGTAGGAATTACTCCTGAAGGTGCTCAGGGGACCATATGGGATGCCAGGGAATTAACCCAGGTCAGCCACATGCAAGGCAAACACCCTACCCTCTGTAATCGCATTCAGTCTTAAGATATTTAAGCTTCTTGGTTTAGTTGAAGGAATTTCTTATTATAAACAAACATCAAGAAGTGGGATAAATTAGTTCCAGCAAACAGGATTCACATAATAACTATTTAGTTTACAGTGATAAGGACAGTGAGAATGAGACAATGATAGAACTAGACAGAAATTATTATCGAACATATAACTCATATATTCAAAATGGTATATTGTGATCTGCATCAAAGGTGGAACCAATAGCATTTAATGTCACTTGATCACTTGACATTCTGTTATTCAACGATTTGCTCTAGTGGGCACCAGTAACATTTCCATTTGACCCTATCACGTGTCAGTGTAGCCCAAAGGCATCTGGTTGCTTCAGGAATACGAAGAGCCTCAAACCATTCATTCAAGGTCTTGACGAAGAATTCTGACCATCTTGTAGGTGGGCAGCCATGTGATTTTTTTGATATCCCATGGGATCCAATTGGTAATGGCTCTAGTCCAGCAGTCATCTCCAAATCGGATTACATGTCCAGCCCATCTGATATTCAATGCCTTGGAAAATGAGACAGTGTCACTGACTCTGGATCATCAATGGAGGTCGGAACTGAGGATTCCTTCTCTCACTTGAGTGAGGCATGATATTCCAAGCATAGCTCTTTCGATTCCTCTTTGGGAGACCCGAATAGCGTTCTCATCCTGCTTTCATAGGGCCCAGATCTCTGAGGTGTATGTTAAAGCAGGGAGAACAGGTGGAGCCAAAGAGATGTGTCTTTTTAGCTATTTTTTTCGATGCTCTTGAAGGCATTCCATGCAGCTCTCTTCCTTCTGTGCAGCTCAGGTTTTAGGTCATTCATCATGTTGACTTCTCGACCTAGGTACACATAACTGCTGCCTTCAGAGATGTTTGTTCCATTGAGAGTGAATGGGGCCTCTGGAACTAGTTCATGTTTCATAAACATTGTTTTGTTGAGATTCAGCTGTAAACCTATCTTTCCACATTCTCGGTTGAAGTCAGCCAGCATATGTGTGCTTGGCTAATGTTTGGTGTTATTAGAATGATGCCATCAGCGAAGCAGAAGTGGTATAGTTGCCGACTGTCTATCTTCACTCCCATTTCTTCCCATTCTAATTGTCACATGATGTTCTTGAGGGTGGCGCTGAAGAGTTTTGGAGAATTGGTATCCCCTGCCAAACCCCCCTTTTGACATCAATGATCACTTCCTTGTAGAATGGTGAGATCCTGTTGGTGAATCCGTAATAGTGCTCATGAAGGATCTTGATGTTTGGGTTTGAAAGCCTGTTTGACTAGGACTTCAATGATGGCTTCGGTCTCCACAGAGTCAAAGGCTTTCTTTAAATCAAGAAACGTTAGATAGAGCGGAATCTTGAACTCCCCCACAAACCTCAATGAGCTTGGTTACCATGTGGATATGGTCGATTGTGCTGAATCCTTTTCGGAAGCCAGCTTGCTCGCATGGTTGTCCTTGGTCTAATGGTCTGCCCATCTTGTTCAGGATGACTTGAGTGAACAGCTTGTAGATGATGGACAACAGGCAAATGGGGCAATAGTTGCCAATGTCGTGGATGTCTCCCCTCTTGAACAGTAGAACTATCCTTCTGGTTTTCCATTGGGAGGGCACCTGGCATTCAATGGTAGCGTGTGAAGAGCCAAGGCTCGTGTATTGATGAGTACTGATGGCAGATTCTTCAGGTGTTTAGGTCTGACTTTGTCTGGGCCTGGTGCTGTTTGCTTCTTTACCAACGAAATGGCATATCGGATTTCAGAAGGGAGAATGTTGTGAACGACATATCCATACTGCGGAATTTGGTATGTGTGCAGGTGGACGTGGCTATGAAAGAGATCCAAGTAGAAGTCATAGATAATCTTCTCCATTGCCTTTCTGGAAATGATCAATCCATCAGAACGTCGGAAGGCAGTCATCTCGTTCTTATAGTTTTTTCAAGGACAGGCGAGCATCGCAAATGCTTTTTTTCAGCTTCTGCTGCATCGGCCAGTATTTATGTTCTTTTCTCTTTGAGGTCTTTATTATTTCTCTGCACTGCTTTGCGAGTTGGATGTTAGCATGTGGTTGCCTGAGGCTCGTGCCTTGTCACATTGGTGAATGAGCTCGAGAGATTTTGAAGTCAGGCGTCCTTTTTGTGTCTTTCTCTTTCTCGGCATTCTTCGCACAATCATGGTGAGCTGAACCAGTTGGTTGTATTCTTCATCGATGTCCTCAATGATGGTATCTTCCCATGTTGCTGCAATGGTGCCAAAGAGTTCCCAGTTGGTGGTCATTCTGGGAGTTCTCTTTTTAAACTTTGCAACCTTTTCTCCCCATTGCATGAAGTAGAATTTTGCACGAAGGAGACGGTGGTCTGATCCTGTTTGGAATTGTGGAATGACAGCAACATCGGTCAGGCAAAACCATCAATTGAAGATAACGTGGTCAATTTCCTTGTGGAATAATCTGTCCACCAGGAGATTACTATGTCCAACGTTTCAATTCAGCCTTCTGAAACTGAATGGTCTTGGTGGACATGATGAACTCAGATAGTCTCTCACCCTGTTCATTCCATTCTAGGCCATGGGTCCTGATGTGGAGTTCTTTGGCTGATCTTCTCAGTCCTATCTTGGCATTAAAATCACTGACTATGATATTATACAAGGTGTGATATTTTTACAAAACTCTTCCAGTTCCATGTAGAATTTCTCAATTTCTTCTTCCTTATATGTGGATGTTGGTGCATAGACAATGAAGATAGAAATTTCTGGGAGTGGGCCACATCTCTTCAAGTGTAATCTTCCTATCCAGTTGTTAGCTATTCAAATGAATCAATGTTCTCTGTCATGTTTGTGTTGACAAGGATACTGACGCCACCGACGCCTCTTTTGTTGCCTGTTCCTAGGAACAGTTCTTCTCTGTTGTCAAAAACGGGGGTGATGCAATTGATGCCTCCTCATCTCAGTCAGACCAATGATGTCATACTTGATCTTTCACGCTTGCAAAATCGGGTCCTTGATATATGCTTCCGATGCCAGCGTATGTGCATTGAAAGTACAGACAGTCATTTTATTCCTTCTTTGTTTTGGCAGCCTACTTTGGCCCTGAAATTTTATCAGGCACTCCTTGTTCATCCTTCTTAGTGCTGCCGTATTAAGGACTCTTTCAGGGTCGGGAAAATAAACATTTTTATTATTGGTTTTGGCATATCGAATACACATCGGCCAGCTTGTTAGGGTCTGCCAGGCTTTGCTGTGCGGGTGGTATACTCTAAGTAGCTTGCTGGGCTCTCTGAGAGGGGTGGGTAGAATATTCATGGTAATTTAATATACAGCATTTAATATACAGAATCTATTTAATCAGTAAATCAGTCGTGCTGTGTTAGAAATTAGTAGATGCAGTCTATTCTCTATGTTGATGTCATCTGTGTAAGTCACTGCTTGGTGAGTTTGTTTTCTCTTTTGTAAAGAAGTGATTGGACTTGTTGACTTCTTAGACCTTTATAGCATTCAACAATTATGACATTTAAAAATAAAATCATGGGGAAGCCAGAGCACTAATGCAGCAAGTATTGCTCTTGTTTTGCATGTGGTTGACCTGGATTCCATCCCAGATGGATCATTAGTACCCACACTGCATGGTCTTCAGAGCCTTCTAGGTGTGATCCCTGAGTATAAAGCCACAAGTAAGTGCTAAGCACAGCTGGTGTGATCCCAAAGCAAACAAATCATGAAATGTACATGTGATAGTACATGGATTTCTTTTTATTTTTTAACTTAATATGCTATCTAGACAGACTATAATCTTTAGCTCAAAATATACTATTATATCTAATTAATTCTTTTAAAAGTATAGAATTAGGGAATTTACTGCACATACCATGTTTACTATTCAGTATGAGACAATCCCCTGTTTCTCACCCTCTGCCCTCCCCAAATGTTAGCCAAAAAAAAAAAAACCCAGCAGCTTAATCAGTGATTATGAATTGTGAGCTCAGCTTTCCATTTGCAAACAGTGAGGCTGAATGCTATAAACATTCTAACTTCTGCTGGGGAGAGTTAAATGTTCCAGCAAAAGTACATTTCACTGGAAAATCCAGCATTAGTTCTCAATGTCTCCATAACATGCTGTTTCCACAATTATACCTCATGTGAGCAGAATGTCCTCAGGATTTGGTGTAATACCATGCCTGGAAGGGACTGGGCCCAGCAAAATAAAACACATCTTTCATCTTCTGTTTTAAAGTGTTTAGGGTTGAAATAAGTTGAGAAAGATATGTTATGGACCTAGAAAAGTCTACAGTGGGTATTTAAAGAAAATTCTTATTTCCTATATTTCTATCTAGATGACAGGCAAAATTGCTTATCTTATTCATACTGGCTGAGTAACTGTGAGCAAATTTTTAATATAAGGAATGTGTAGAGTTTGTGAAAGGTAGTAGTAAGGAAAAGTTGAGGAGGGAAGAAAAACGAGGATGAATTCTAGCCAAATTATCTAAGGACACTTATTTGTAAAATTTTCTTACTTTGAATTATGGAAAAATTAAATGCAAGTAAGTTGTTAAGAGAGTATCTGAAGGTCAAGTATTCAGAAATGCAAATTAATAGACTGTTAGTGGTATACACTCCATGAATAGTCTAGTCTATAAGTCAATAATTTCTTGAATATTTCTACATCTCAGTATCTCAAGACTTAGTTGAAGCAAGATATAAATATGCCCTCATTCCTGAAGTACTACTTTTTACTTGGGAATCATTTTTAGATTAAGTTAAGCATTACAAACTTTCAAAAAGGCATTCATTTAAAATAAAACTAAATTTGCTAAAGCTCTCCATCAGGAAAAAGATGTTCATAACTATACTCCTTCATCTCATTATACATAAGAACAAGTACTTAGGAGCTATAGTGATAGTACTGCTGGTAGGGCACTTGCCTTGCAGTGGCCAACCTGGGATCCATCTCAGGCATCCCATATGGTCCCCTGAGCACTATCAGGAGTAATCCCTGAGCATCATGGGGTGCAACCCAAAATCTTTCAAACAAAACCAACAAAAGCACTTATTATTTTTTGTTGGTTTGGTGGGCACTCCTGTTGGTGTTCAGGGATTTCTCCTGTCTTTGCACTCAAACATCACAATGGGTGGTGCTGAGAAACCTCGTGTGGTGACTTGGATTGAACCTGTGCTGGGTGCATGCTAGACAAATGCTTTAATGATTGTACCCTCTCTCTCAGGCCCCAAATACTTATTTTTGTCCATAGATAGCGTATGAGACGTTTCCTTTTACTTTTGAGTTTATGATATTGTATCCAATTGGGTCAGTTGCCATGGAAATCCATATCTGAAACTCTGATACTATCTCATTCTTATGCCCCATGAACACTTAGCATTTTGGCACAGTGCCAGAGACAGTCTTCCTTGAATTTTCTGGCAGGCAGCCTCTACTCTTACAGTTCCATGATGATGGAAACCTCAGAACTTACAATGTCTCTTTATCACATCCAACACAAGAAACAGTAACCTACTGTCATATAAATAGCAGGCAGTTAATTATGTCTCAATAAGTTGTCTTGGTTATATGGTTCTGACAACTCAGATTTTAGGGGAGAATTATGATGCTTTGATTGGCTTATGCCAGGTCAAATGATACATCTCTCTCTATAGAATAAGGGAAGTATTCAGAGCCAATGAGTAGAAAATGGGGAACAGATTGGTTGACCAGAATAAAAACACAGGTCAAGATCATGAGAAAAGAGTGACTAGCTTCAGTGGAGTAATATAAGTGTGCAATCCTACTACTTGTAGAGTCAATGATACAATATTTATTATCCTTATAACCTAAACATAATTTTTCATAATACTAAAGGAAATGTTGTAATTTGGCTAAATTTAACCTACATTATTTTCTTAAAAAATAAGGGTGAACAAGTTTATTCTTCGCTGTCCTGTGTATATGTATTCTCCTTCCCTCTCTTTTTCTCTCTCTGACTTAAACTTTTAAGCCAGAAATTAAATTTTCCCCCCAAATTAAATTTTTTAAATTTCAAAATGTTTTGATTTTTCAAAAAAAAATCTTTCATTTTGCTAAAAAAATAATGTGAATGGCTTTAGGAGGGGCACACTTTCATTTCTTGTTTTTTACCTCCGCCATCATCTTCATTAATGCACATTGCATAGCCTCTGACTCCATTTGAGAGGTACTAAGAACTTCTAAAAATTATAATTAATAATTTTAAGAATGGCTGTCATCCTACAGCAAGAAAAGGAAACTCTTTGCAACTAATAACCTTTCCCCTTGCCAGTGACTGTTTCTAGTTTACAAGTCAATTCTATTTTGAAATTTATAAACTTTTACAGAGCCAGTAAATAAGCCCTTGGGAAGGACCAACTTTTGCACCAGAACATTTTGTCACCATCCAAATGAATTCCAACACTGTCCCTCTCCTCTCAATCCCAATAATATTGTATAAACATACCCTGTGCATAGATAAGATAACAAACCTACTTACTTTCTCTAAGTAAGTAAGTTCAGTATGATCCTATTATAGTCCTAGTTCAATGTCAACATCATGGCAGTCATCTTTCTTTGTACACCTTTATTCAGTTTGTAGAACAGTATCAGGCTATTGGGGTTGGCGGGGTCCCCTGGTGCATTTGAAGCTGAAGACCATTCTCCCAACTAATGGACAAAGGAATGGGGCCACAGGCTTGTTGGTAATCAGTGGCCGTTTAATTTAAGTGAAGGTGACTAGTTATAGAGGCATAAAGAGGGACTGGGTTTACAGAGAGGTGATTGAACTTTAGTCACTTTTCTTTCACACAAGCAGATGTAAAAGCCCCTTTCTTCCAGAACTCCCCCATGAATGGCATCCTGCCCTGTGGCTTTAGACCTGCCCCAGGACAAGGATGGAATTCCATCTAAGGGCATATCTCCTTTCCTCAACTGGTAGTCCTCATAATCATATTACATTTATTTCTTAATAATATTTCTAGTCATTTTATATATATACTATAGGAGATAGAGACTTTTATCTACATCCTGGATTAAGCTTAAAATGGTCTCTCTAGATTCATGGTAAAAGGTGACTTTTCCTGGGGACATCTCATTATATATTTCAGACTACAATCCTCAGGCGAGTTTAGTTTTTCCTAACCCCAACAGGATCCTAAATCAGTTGTTTATTTTTGAGTCATGACAGAGTTTTTTCCATGATTGTGCTCTTAACGGATTGATTGCACTTCTTATGGCACTTAGCCTGTCCCATGTCAAGGCCAGGATAGCTTACTCATGGCTTAGAGTGGGTCCATCCAAGTCCTGAGACAGGACCCTCTGTTTTGGGATGTAAGGAACTAAGGTCAATCTAAGGGCAACTGAGGTTTAAAGGTTTAAATCAGGATCATATGATGATAAATCCATATGATGAATTCCCAGCCGTAAAATTTCAGAGTGAATTAACTCCTATATTACAAATGTATAGTACTGTCTTCCTGTGTCTTTACAAAAGGACATTGCTCTAACATAAGAATGCAAAGGGCCTAAAGGAAAGAGAAAAGCAACATTTCACTTACAATCAAAAATCCAAGGTTGTCCGCAGGTTAACTCTGCAAATCACTGTGCGTAAATAGGAGATGCCTGTAACCAACAGGTAAGGGAAGAAGAGCACAAAGGAGAGGCAAAAGTTAAGCACAGAGGGTTGTGTGTCCCAGTGGGGGTAGGATGTGCCTCCACTACCACTGGAAGGGCTGCAATTCCATTAACCTAAGTTCCCTGCAGGAGGGGAAATGACGACTCCAATGTTAAACCTGAATGTCATCCAAAAGAATCTTGTTCTGAACCGGAGACATAATCTAAAGGTAAGGAGCTTGTCTTGCATGTGACCAATCTTGCACCAAATGTTCACCCTGTGCACAATTTCTTAACACAGTAGCACTAAAAGTTCTAAAATTAAATTAAAATAAAATAAAAGAAATGTGTTTATGCCTAAGGCTACTATACCAAACCACAATGCTTTGTAGCGTAATTTTGACTTTAAGAGCTATAATCAGGAGATCTCTAATTGCATAATTTCACCTTTTGAAAATCAGTTGAAGGGGATTTCTTTTATATATAGATTACTCCTATGATTTCAAGTAGAATATTCTGATGATATCTTTGTAATCTGACATGTCATTAAGCACAGAAGCAATTATAATTAACTTATGTAGAAAAAAATTGAGCATCTCCAGGTGCCTCAAATGATCTACCCTATCATACTAAATAATATATGAACCTATAATTACATTCATATATAATAAAATAAGGAATGAATAAACAATAAACAGTCTATATAAATTAGTTACTGGGAAGGAGAATGTAGGGTCCTCGTTGACTGCTTTGGGTATATATGACCTCTCAAATGACTATTAAAAAACAGATGCTGGACACTTTTTTTGTGCTTTTTCAACTGTAAAATTGAAACTATCTTTTCTTGGTATAAAATTAGAAAACTTGTTCAATTATTTTTGCAAAATTGAAAATGGTAAAACAAACTTTTTGAATGATGGGACTATCCCTATTTTCAGTTGCTTATATGAATAATGTTCCCATATGTATAAAAGGGTATACTTTTATGAAACTGGACTTTGTGATCTAGAAACCAGGCATTCAAGTTAAAATCCTTACTCTTTTATACACTTCATTCCTATGTTTTAATCCTGGTTTGGAAATGGAGTATCAAAAGCTTACTTGTCTCTCTTGGACAGTATGAAATAGTCCCTGTGGCTTTTACCCTAGAATACAGTTTGTCTAACTTTGATTTGTGCTGTGTTTATAACTTCTATTAATCTAAGGCTACAATTGACACTTTTAAGAGTAGTTGTATGATCTGACTGTGGTGCTTATCGTAGATTACTATAAACTTCTTTCTTATATTTAAAGACATGAGAAGTGCTTAATATAAATCAATCTAGACAAAAATAAAAAGTACAGTGTATGAATTTCTCATTTTAGATACAGACTGGTATTCAACAGAAGAGGCTTTATTTTAGTAATTAACAGAAAGTTCCTGCTCACAAAAAATACTTTTTATTCTAAGTAGATTTTAATACTTTTATATTTTTAGTGATAATCTCAGAAGGTAGTAGGACATACATGCTTTATAGTTTGTTTAGAATCACAGCTTCTAAGTAATAATATTTTAAGGGAAGCAATGACAAAAATAATGACGAAACTGAATTGAGAACTTCTAATAAAGCAAAGCAACTCTTTTTTTTAGTGTGGAAAGATATATAACAAACTATTTGAGTCTTTGTCTATTATATTCTTTTTAACTTAAACTCAAACTACTTGTCTTCCAAGAGAACTACTGCCTGAGAGGTTCTGAATTTGTTAGCTGAGTAGTGAGTCATACTCTACAGAAGAGAAAAAGAGGACTTTTAAAATTAGTCATGTGTAGACTTAAAATGTCCTATCAAAGAGACATTTTAAAATAAGTTTTTGATGCCCACTAGAGCAGATATTAACAAAACTGACATTTCAATATCTTATTAAATTAAAATATACTTCTTATGCTTCTCTAAAATAAGTCTTCTCTAAGTTAAAGCTTTAACTGTATTTTATTATATTTGTAAGGGGAGACACATGTCAGTGTTCTGTGTGATAGGATTTTAAATACAACACAGGAAAAGATACGACCAGCCACTAATTACAAATTGTGAAAACAAACAAACAAACATAAATAACTGCCCTCTCCCTACCATCAATAACTGCTCTCCCCTGCCATCACCACCACAATATTTCATAAGCTGACTGCTGTTTCCAGGAAAATTATTCCCTTGTAGTTAAATGGTTTATCAAAAATGGAAATTAATGGAGTCACTGTTGCAAAAAGCCAACTTCAGCATCTGAGTTTACTTTCAAGCTAGTACTATATTCTGCCAACAGTGGCTTGGGTGAGGAGTGGTGAAGGGCTGTGGGCTATGGGCACTGTGATTGTGGCCAGAGAAATGCACTGAAAGGCAAGAAAGAATTCTACAAAATTAGAGACATCGGTGACTTGAATCGGTAAAATGGGGCAATCCCTCCTGGAATGCGTGTTTTCTTCCACCATGCCTTGGTCTGGACTTAGCATGTTCATCCTTCCCACAGAGCCTTGGAAGTTGGTCCCACATTTACAAAAAAGGCCTGATTAAAGGGAAATTCTAGATGAGCTTTGATGTCCTGAGAACATTGCTAATACTTTTTCCCCCTACCATCCTTCACTTCACAGTGAGTATTTCCTCTGCATGTAAGTGTGGTTGAGGAATCGGGTATCCAGCAGGGCACCAGATGCACGTGGCAGAGAAATACTTTTCAGGACTGTATTAAATAGTTCTTTTTGGTTTCATATATAAATTAGCAAAACTTTTCACACAAAGTTAAAATTGTCATCAATATCCTTTTCTTTATTTTGGAAACAAAGCCAGTGGTCTGGTGTGTGTCCTGAAATCACTGTCAGAGAGAGGCCCATTCCTGAGTGGGCCTGAAACTTTCTCCCTTAGGCTTAGGGTACTGCATCAGGATTACAACCGACTGTGCTCTGAGGTCCGTGGTTGTTGAGGATGAAATCTGGAACTTGTGCATGAATGTGTTTCAGCTGTTTTGAGTTTTCTTGCTGGTCCCTGTGAATACTCTTACTGTATTGCGATATCAAATTGCACTTAGCTTAGCTCAAATACGGTCATGTTTGGCTATTTTTTTCCCTTTTCCTTTCTATCTTTTGGAGTTTGATATATAAAACATCAGATTTGCAACTGTCTTGGAAATGTTTGCTTTAATCATTTAGTGTAGGGTGCTCGTGATGTCAGGTTATGGATCTGAGTAAGGTGAGCACTTACAAATATTGATTGCAAAAAAGGAAAGTATGTTGTATGTTATTTCATTTTCTCAACCCGGGTTTAACTTTAGCTTAAGATAGAAATCAGGTTTGTATCTTTTGCTGTTGTTGATATTTGTTGCCTCAAATTTGACTATAGACTCAGATAATAAGAACAATAAGGACTGGGGGGAAACTATGTAACATTTGTCCAGGATTTTTAGCCCATTGTGAGCAAGGAGGAACTCCATGGTTCTCTTGGGGCAAATTTTAAGAGTTCCTTCTCCAGTTCACAAACTTATGAGTCAACACATAGAATATTTTAACATGGGTTATTCTGTGATTTAGCCTGTGATTTCATCTCTTTCCACACCAAATTTGTTATATTATCCTAAGAAATGTGCTTGCTATAGATTATTTTTTATACCAAAAACTAAATATAGCCATCCTATGTTCTGCTGTGTTTTCCTTTCAGTATCATCAGTTTGTAAGAACACTCAATGGCAGCATGGCAGTTACTCTTTGATTAAGGATAGGCATTTTAAAAAAATCAATTAATTAATTTTATTGAATCACAGTGAGATATAAAGTTACAAAGTTGTGATTGGGTTTCAGTTATAAAATGTTCCATCACCCATCTCTTCACCCCTGCACATTTCCAACCACCAGTGTCCTCAGTTTTCCTCCTGCCCCACACCCTGTCTACCTTTATGGCAGATGCCTACATTTTTCTCTCTCTCTCTCTCTCTCTCTCTCTCTCTCATGCACACACAGAAACACACACACTTCTTTTGGGCCTTATGTTTTGTAATAGAGATACTGAAAGGTTATCAGGTAAGGGATACTGTCGGGAACGCCGCCGGGTCCCCGACAGTGTCAGGACAGAGGTTCTCTTCTACCTCCGAGGACGCCGGGAGAACAGATGAAAACTCACGAGTCCGGGTGCAGTTCCAAAAAAAGGCTTTTAATAGTACAAAAGCTCTTCCACAGCACTCCGTTATAATGAACAATCTTTAGCTCTGGTCAGAACTTAGACCATACAAAAGAGCCTAAGTCTCCCACCAAAGAGAGAGGATCTCACCCTAGCTGAGTCCTACCCAGAAGATGGAGCAAAAGGCCAAAGAGCAAAAAAGCCAAAAGCCAAAAGCCACAAGGCTGAGGAGCCAAAAGCCAAAAGCTAAAAGGCCCAAAAGGCAAAAGTGAAGGGGCCTCAAGTCAGCCCCTTATATATACCAAAGTAATCCAATCGGGAGGGTCATGTCAACAAAGAACTCTAAACAGAGTGTAGTGCCACACCCTATTGCAGGTATAAACAAAGGTTATGCCAAGGTCTAATACTTTCTACCAAGATTATCTCTTATGTAAGACACTGGAGAGAGGGGGCTGGTATAAAGTAATACATCTTAACTTCATGAGTTTCATGTAATCTAGATGGTACCCACAAGGTCCTTCTTATTATTATCTGCACCAGGGTGATTCTGAGTATCTTGTTCTCGTGTACTGAAAGGGTCACACTTGCCTGCTTAGAGCAAACTAGTATGATCCTTCCTATAGTCTTCCTATAGTCTCAGCGTAGCCAGGGTGGTAGTCTCCTGGTAAATTCTAACTGTCCCACGCTGGGTTCAATGGGTATAAAGAGGAGCTGTGCCCAATCTAGAAAACATAGAAGTCTTAGTAGATGTATAAGTCGAGTTATGCACCCCCGCCCCACAAGTCAGAAGTTATTCAATCAAGGTGACTTCTGTAACTGCCACACCCTCTAGCAGTGTTTACATAGAAGAGAGGTCTCATTAGAATGAACCTTGACTTAAATAGATTAAGCTGGGAGTGGGCAAAACAACAAAACTTCTAGATTAGCTAAACCTGTCCTTCAACAGGGTATAGTCATTTTTGGATAAATGGCAAAACTGCAGTATGTGTAGGCTCTAGCTCAGGTTGCATTTTGTCCATGGAGCTTTGACCTAATGTTGTAATTAGAAAATAATTAGTATTTCATCAGAGAGATAGAAGAAACTTCTGGGCATAGTGCATAAAAATATGTGGCTTTTGAGAGAATTGGGTAGACTACAGTGTGCCTGAGTGTAGGCTAGTGGTTGGGGAATGGTGTGGAGTGAGGCAAACTATAAATGTTAGGCTATGAGCATGGAACTCAGATACTGGACAAATATGTATGTTTATGTTAGAAGAGAGGAATACTCTGTTCGTTTGTTTGTTTTGAAAGTAACTGACTAGTGTATCATTTAGAAAGCATATGGCAGTTGAATCAGGTAATGCAAAACAATATTTTCTAAAGGGATTCTTCAAAGGAA
Source organism: Cryptotis parvus (assembly GCA_021461705.1). Classification (NCBI taxonomy): domain Eukaryota; kingdom Metazoa; phylum Chordata; class Mammalia; order Eulipotyphla; family Soricidae; genus Cryptotis; species Cryptotis parvus. The sequence continues at coordinate 61,167 of JAJIBD010008908.1, forward strand.
ATGTACTTAGGACTGGAAATTGAGACTTGGAGGGTTTTGCCATCGACATCTTTAAATGATAAAACTCTGAAAAGAAATTTCTGTATTATGTCATCTAAGAAAATCAAAGAGATAAAGACAGTAAATAATATGAAATTTCTTTTTGTCTACCCTTTGAACCCTTAGCAGTGTTTCTCACTAGTTAAAGTCAATGGGAATCCAGAGAAAAAGAGTTCTTAATGATGTATTAAACATCTAGTTCCATAGGAGTAGATCAATGTGAGTAAGGGCCAAGAGTAGAATAGAGGGGGAAAACTGGAGAAATTCAACACATGTTATTTTAAAGTAGCATGAGATTTTTATGGAATGAAGAGAGCAGTTAAAAAATGAAGGATATTATTGTAGTAGTCTAGCCAAAGATCACATCTGAAGTAGAATTACATTAATACTAATGGACAGGAAGAGGAGATGGCATGTAGAAATAGAATTATCAAGTTTATTAGAGTTTCATGTGTTGGAAAGGGAAGAAGAGCAACACAAAGATTGTGGGACAGATACTTATTTTCTCTAAAATACAGACTATTGATCAGTATTATTGATGATTATAGGAATTATAATGACTTTATGTGTGCGTAAGTGAAAACTGGGCATTTGTCTCTGGGTTTGAGAAAAATGTGTGACAGTTGTGAACTGAAGTGCATGAATGTTATTCAGGGAGATAATTTACACACATGAATCAGGTATGCATAGAAGTTAGGATTGTGGCCAAGGAGACAGTATAGTATGGGTACAAGACACCTATTCCTGTCAAGGTCAATACTGGTTCTATCCTGAGATGTTCCCTCAAGCACTGCCAGGGTCACTTCTTGAGCACAGAGCTCGGAATAGTATCTGAGCCTCCCTGGTGTGGCCAACACGCCCCTCTCTCTGCCCGTGCCAAGGAAAGAATATGTGGATTGTAGCAGGTAGATACCAAGGAGGAAGCCAAGGCACAATAGAATTTCAGTGATGAAGTTCTTGAATACATGCTTTATATGATAGAGACTTGGGGAATGCATCCAGTCTTACTCTTCTCAGTTTCTATTTCTGTATGACTTGGCCAGTTACGGTGGTTTGATATTTTTCTTCGGAAGTAGTTAATAATTAGGTTCTTTGAACAGGTTTCTGTTGCACAGGTACTTTGCATTAAGCTCTAAGTCAGGCAATATTAAGAAGATAAAATTGATATGGAGTGTTCTGTCATTCTCTAGAGACATGCATATTATAATAAGCAGATCTTGGTATAAGGCCATGTATGTGGTATAGAACTAAACTGAATATTTTAACATAGAATTCAAAAATTATGATAGAATTCTATCAGAAAAATGGGTAGACTAGACTGCTTTTCATTAGGATGTAACAAAATACTTCTAGCTGAAAATATCCAGCTCACTGTTTACTAGATCACCACTGTGAATACCACTGACTTTTCTTTTTAATTATAGAAGGGGACATGAATTTGAATGAAGATGTGCATACAGGGAGAACTACAGGTGAAGACTGGAGTTAAGCAGGCACACATCAAGGTCTGCCAGAAGCTAACAGGGTGGCCTGGAGTAGAGCCATCCCTGTGGCCTTGACAGTGAATCTGCTCCTATGAAACTCCATCTGGAACTTCTAGCTTCCAGAGTTACACATTTCTGTTGTGTAAAATTCTCTGTCTAGTAGTACTCACACACAACAGTTCTAGCAAACACCATCTTATCAAACTCAAAGTTTGAACCATTGCTGTAATCTTATTGTTATTCAAGAGATTTCCAAAGCATACTTCTGAACAATGGTCCCAGGAGAGGATCTGTGAAGAAGTGCCTGATGGCCAAAAATCTGGACTTCTGCAGCACAATGTAAAAACTGGTCTTTGGGGAGTCTTGTAGCTAACAGTGCAGCATTCTTCACATGTGACTATAGAGCATTTAATCATGATATGTCTTATGACCTTTGTTCTGGGGACATACTGTTAGTTACAATGAAGCAAGCCAATCACGTTTTCTAATTGAGACCTGTTTTAATAAATTCCCATTACAAACTAATTTCTATCATAAGCATGTTTTGGTGTTTAAAATGTGTATGGCATTTTTAAAAATTGAAGAATTTTATCATCCTTTGAGATTAATAGTTTCACATTTCCTTGCACATTGCTAGTTTCTGTGTTAGTGACATCTCAATAGACAAGCCTTCAGTAAAGCATCCTGTGTTCCAAAAATTCAGAATAACATCTGGATTTCCAAATGTAAAATAACTTCTATTTAAAGTTTGATTTATTAATTTATTTGTATAAACAAGTTGAAGTGAGATAATTTTGGGTGAGTATGAAGTCAAATAATTGAAGCTGTTCACCAATTTTGTTCTATACATACTGCTTTAAACAGTATATTATGGGGCAAGAGAAAATTTACTGTAAGGGTGAGATGCTTGCCTTGCACGTGGCTGACCTTGTTTGACCCCTAACACTCCATGTGATAAGTTCTCCAGGAGTGATCTCTAAGCCGAGAAACAGGAGAAACCTTGAGAACAGCTCAGTATGACCTAACTCATCCCGACCCACCCCCCCAGCTTCCACCCTCTCAAAGATATTATGAGCCAGAAATGTACTTCAGTGGTGTAATACTCACCTTGCATGATAGAGGCCTTGGGTTCAATTCCCTATAGTAAAAAACTAAACAGAAATTAAATTAATTGAAAGTATAGGATCATGGTACCTAAAAACTATGTATATATTTCAAGTAAGGGTCAATGAGATAGCATAGGGGTAAAGTGCTTGCTTTATATGTGGCTGACGTTGGCACTTTATATGGTACTTTGAGCATAAACATGAGTGATCCGTGAGCCATAGAATCAGGTTTAAGCCCTGTGTACCACAAGCATGGCCCCAAACTAAAACACAATGATAATCACAGAAAGTATGTTAGTAGGAATTTCAAGTGTCAAATTATCTTTCTTCAGGGCAGCACCAACCACTTAGTTCTTGCCCGTCATAATTTCAAGTATCAACAGCATACCATTGGGTCTTTGAATGGTTATTGAATGGGAGTGGCAAGTAGCATTATACTCTAAAAGCATCTTCACTTGATCACTTGAATCCTGTTATTCATCGATTTGCTCGAGTGGGCGCCAGTAACATTTCCATTGGACTCTATCACGTGCCAATGCAGCCCAATGGCATCTGGTTGATTCAGTAATATGAAGAGCCTCAAACCATTCCTTCAGGGTCTTGATAAGGAAGTCTGGCCATCTTGTAGGTGGGCAGCCAAGTGATCTTTTGACATCCCGTGAGATCCAGTCGGTAATGGCTCTAGTCCAGCGGTTGTCTCCAAATCGCATTACATGTCCAGCCCATCTGATTTTCGATGCCTTGGCAAACGAGACAGCCCCTGATTCTGGAATAGCGATGAGGTCAGAACTTCGGATTCCTTCTCTCACTTGAGTGAGGCGTGATATTCCAAGCATAGCTCTTTCGATTCCTCTCTGGGAGACCCGAATACATTCTCATCCTGCTTTTGTAGGGCCCAGGTCTCTGAGGTGTATGTTAATGCAGGGAGAACTGTGGAGTCAAAGAGTCTTAAACACTTGAAAACCAGTATTTCTATTTTTTTAAATCAAATATTTTTAATGATGGCATTTTCTTTTGTTATTAGTACAAAGAGTTCATTTAGTGCTGCACAGAGTTGCTTGGTGATCATTATACATAATTTTATCCCTCTGTTCAGTGTCATTGGTTTTTGGTTGCTTTTTAAGTCAGGTATCTGAGTTATTCAGCACACTTAACGTTATTTGTTAATGTGTCCCATTTTTGTTTGATTGTGTAACAACTTATGCTCTTTAGCTACATAGATGCAAATTCAGAACAGAATCAGCAGGCAAACATAACCACACAGACACTGAGAATGCTGCACAATTATATTCAGTCCCCAAATCAACCAGGGTTTGCTCCTTTTGTACATACCTTTCCATCGTGTCATGATGATTATGAGAAATTTTTGTACCAGAAATCGAGGGAGACGCCTACAGTTTCAATGCTTTGTGCTTCATAGGAAAGTTTTGGCTTGTGAAGTCAGCAGATTTGAGTTTACTGCAGGAAAATGGCTATTCATCACCCCATTGTTTCCCTTGATGAGTAAAGTAGTTTTAAAAGAAATCTTAGCATTGCCTCATGCATAGAAAAAATTGCCAAAAAGGACACAGATTAATTTCTAACTCTACATGACTTAGTGGGTCACACTTCTATAAGTATAGATTCTAAAATAAACATAATGTTCATTTAAAATGTTGACTTTTATTGCTCAAAGGCTACTCCTGGCTCTGCACTCAGGAATTACTCCTGGCGGTGCTCGGGGACCATATGGGATGCCGGGGATCGAACCCAGGTTGGCACAGGCCAGCCACATGCAAGGCAAACGCCCTACCCACTGGGATATCGCTCTGGCCCTCATTTAAAATTTTGAATCTTTTAAACATGAATACTATTGACAATTATTAAGAAAAACATTGCAAACAAAATTTGTGTAAACTTAGTTTACTTTATTCTTAAGGGCTCTGTCTCTGAGTTCTAGAATATTTTTAACCAAACATCTTTAGTATATAGTCATTCCTCATCATTATATTCTGCCCACAACGAGGTTACTTTACCTCTTCCAGATCGGGACATCATTAAGGACTGTTGTGTGTAAGAGGCTCCCTATGCATTTATCATGAGCCTCGTTTTAGCATAAAGATGACTTTTAACAATGTCTGTGCTACTTGGACATTTGACTGTGGGTGTGTTTAGGGTTCCTGTGAGTCTATTGTGTTCTTTAATCAGTTTTTTGTTTGCTTTGTTACTGTAGCAAATTTTTAACTGAGATGGCTGTAGCCCAGTTGGTTAGGGTTTGGCAGTAGAAATTTCTGTGGAATTTGTGCAGGGAATTGAATCCAGGGCTCTGTGGGTATAAAATCTAGATTCCAAGTCCCTTATATAAAGTGGCACAGTGCTTGCATGTACTCTATGTGCACTCTCCTCTATCCAGAGGTCCCCCCAAATTATTTGACCTATTACCCTCTTTTAGGAAATTGAGTTGCTCACACAAACTTTGTTTTACACAAAGAAGTATGCAGCATCCTGTTATAAAAGCAGGTCTGGACAGATTACTAAGATAATTTTTTATAGAGGGCAATAATAGCTTGAAAGGATAATATGATGATTGTATCTGTGTGTGTGTGTGTGTGGAGAGAGACGTAGAGAGTGAGAGAGAGCAAGAGAGAGCAAGAGAAAGACTTGATGGAGCAAAAGAGGGAGGAGACTGGAGGAGATGATTATAGAAGTTGGAAGGAAAAATTGGGTAAATGGAAGATATATTAAACATAGTGTTACTTGTGATTTGATAAACATATTTTACTTCTCTATTTCCCCAATTACAATAATTATGGCAGAAATTATGTTCACTTTTTCTGCATTTTCATTTTGAAGTATTAGAAAGCAAACACATATTCTTTATATATACTTTTCTCCCAGTTTTGAGTCTAGATTGTTTTCAACATAAAAGTATATTGAATACTGTTAAATATTTGTTCTCCAGCTGTGGTGCTCAAGTGCTTTTCTGTCTTCTATCTGTTAAGAATGTTTTATTAATATTCATTTGTGAAACATCTTGGCATTTAAAATAAATCCTACTCTGTTATGGTATATGATCACTTAAAATATGCTGTTAAATTTTTACATTTATTATTGTTTTTGGGCCATACCAAGTGGTGCTTGGGGATTACTCCTTGATTGGTGCTCAGGGATCACTCCTGATAGTGCTCCAGAGATCATGTGTGGTAACTGGAATTTAATAGTGCTCAGTCCCACACAACCCAGCATTTTAACTCCTGTATTATCTCTCTGGCATCTGTACTATTGAATTTGTTTTGTAAACATTTTTTATGATTTTTGAATAAATATTCATGAGGGTCAGGAAGATGAACATTTTTTGTTACTGGTTTTGGCATATTGAATACGCATCGGACAGCTTGCCAGGCTCTGCTCTGCGGGCACTATACTCTTAGTAGCTTGCTGGGCTAAGCACTGCCAGGAGTAATTCCTGAGTGCAGAGCCAGGAGTAACCCCTGAGCATCGCTGAGTGTGATGTCGCTCTCCGCCTTGACAGAGGGTCATACTCTTCAATGCTCCACATAGCTGGAGGACACATGGCCTGTGCCCGGTCGTCCCACTGGCGGTTCTTGATGAGCGCAGAGAACATGGTGGCGGTAAAGATGTTAAAGAAAGATGACTGCCAGGTGTTCGTGAATCGTGTCACCCAGCGGGCTGGGTCTGAGGCCCCGCCAGAGTCACCGGGAACGGGGGCCGCAAAGCAGCGGGCTCCCTGACCTCACTGTCGCCGCCGCAGCCGTAACATGCTGCCTGCATGGCCAGTCCTGGGCCGGGCGTGGAGGTCCCCACCCTCGCCTCGTTGTGCTCCTAGGCGCTATGGGAATGGGAGTGAAGATAGATGGTCGGCAACTAGACCACCTCTGCTTCCCTGATGACATCATCTAATAACACCAAACATTAGCCAAGCAGCACAAATGCTGGCTGACTTTGACCGAGAATGTGGAAAGATAGGTCTACAGCTGAATCTCAACAAAACTATGTTCATGAGAAATGAACTAGTTGCAGAGGCCCCATTCCTCTTAATGGAGCAAACATCTCTGAATGCAGCAGTTATGTGTAACTAGGTCAAGAAGTCAAACATGATGAGCGACCTAAAACCTGAGCTGCGTAGGAGGAAGAGAGCGGCATGGAATGCCTTCAAAAGCATCAAAGAAATAGCTAAAAAGATGAAGAACCTCCGGCTCAGGGCACATCTCTTCGACTCCACCATTCTCCCTGCATTAACGTATGCCTCAGAGACCTGGTCCTTACAAAAGCAGGATGAGAATGCTATTCGGTCTCCCAAAGAGGAATCGAAAGAGCTATGCTTGGAATATCACGCTTCACTCAAGTGAAAGAAGGAATCCGGAGCTCTGACCTCCATCGCTGTTCCAGAGTCAGGGATGCTGTCTCGTTTGCCAATGCATCGAAAATCAGATGGGCTGGACATGTAATGCAATTTGGAGATGACTGCTGGACTAGAGCTGTTACCGGAGACTGGATCCCATGGGATGTCAAAAGATCACGTGGCCGCCCACCTACAAGATGGTCAGACTTCTTCATAAAGACCCTGAATGAATGGTTTGATGCCCCTTCGGATTCCTTAAGCAACCAGATGCCATTGGGCTACACTGGCACATGATAGGGTCAAATGGAAATGTTACTGGCACCCACTCGAGCAAATCGATGAATAACGGATGTCAAGTGATCGAAGTGATTCATGAGGGAGATTAGTCTGTAGTTTCATTCCTTATTGTTGGCTCACACTTTACTTGCTAGCCCTTGGTTTTTGTATTGCTAATTAGGGATTGTTTTTCTCCTTCCTATAAGTTTTTTGTATATGTTCACGATCACGATCTTCCCGTTGATCATCTATTTGCTAGAGCGGGCACCAGTAATATCTCCATATGTCCTGTCTCATGCCAGTAGAGCCAGGGGCATCGGCTTGCTACAGGAACATAAAGAGCCTCAAACCTTTATATTAGGTCATGTTGTAACATATACAACACTTTTGTATATGTTAAGGGATTTTATTTTGTATAGGCACAGAAAGATAGTCAGGGTGGTGCATTTGTGAGTTAATTAATTCTGAATTATTTACTCCTGGGTGTCAATCATGTTTCCTAACTATAAGCCTCAGTAGCCTTTAGATTGAATCGAATTCCTCAAACTCCAGAAAGAGGGTCCTAATGTGGGACTGGATGGAACCAGTAACAGAGATTCCCTTGGCCTAGATATGAGCCAGCTAAGTGTCTTGCACAATGTCTTGAACATAATCTCTGTTCTGAACCAGAGATAAAGAGCTAGGTCTAGGAATGAGTTCCATTTTGAAACAAACATAATAGCAGTGGCTAGGACCCTGGTGGGGATTGGATATGTTAATCTGGCAAGAGGAATGTAGTCTGGGACATATGATGTGATCTCCCCAGAAGAGATCACCCTATACATTTAATTTTAGGTGTAGATAAATGCTTGTTTCTTTTACTGTGTTTATACAAAAATGACTAGAAATATAATTGAAATAATTGCTTAAAAGCCAAGGTCGAGAGAAAAACCAATGTGCCCTGGTCTGGCCCATTAGCCTCTGGGAGCAGGGGGTGATACCCCTAATGTTCTGCCTCAGTGGGGGAATGCTGGTTGTTACTTCGTTGTTCTCCGATAAAAAAGAGTTTTCTGCCTTTGGTATTTCCCTGACCCTAGTCTTTGTAAACTGGTTATTCCCTAACATATTGGTAGACAGAGTAGTGTGGTTTGTGGAGTAAGCTGGAGTTAGGAATGTGTGGAAAATTAAAACCTTGGATTTTCTAAGAATTGGTGGTCTTTCTCTCTTTGTCCATTAGCCAGGGGGATGGTCATTGGCCCTGAACGTGACCAGAGAACCTGATGGACCCCACTACTTTTGGGGACACCAATTAGCCCCAACACCTTGTAATTTCTTTGTCTCAGTTTGATATTAATGATATACTAAAAATGATATTAGAACTCTTTTTATTTTATGTGATTTTTGGAAGAGTTTAAGAAACATTGTCTATAATTTTCCTTTAAATATTCAAATTCCTGAGTGAAGCCATCTGGTTTGGGGTTTTGCTCTTTTGGCAGGGTTTGATTACTGATTCAATCCCCTTATGACTTTCAGTCTGTATAGATGTTTTAAAAATTTAGTCATGATTCAGTCCTAATAGGTTACATGTTTCTAGAAATTTATTATATTTAGGTTATTCTATTTGATATTGAATACATGTTCATAGCTTTTTTTATAGTTTATTTCGATGGCATCAGACATAATTTCTTCTCTCTCCTTTTTTGTTAAGTCTCTTTGTTCTTACTCCATCTAAGGGTTTGTCACTATGGCTGAACTTAACAAACCAAATTCCAACACCTTTAAAGTCAGTATGAGTGAGTGTGTGTGAGTGAGTGAGTGTGTGTGTGTCTCTGTGTGTGTCTGTATGTATGGTTTGTATGTTTCTATGCATTTATAGTCCAGTGTAACCTATTTTAAGAAGCTAGGTTATAGTACTTGGAGGGATTAACAGGGGAGAATACTGTGTCTAGAGAGTCATGGTAAGAAACATGTTTTTTCCTATTCTGTATATTTTGTTTTCTATAAAACTTAGCATGAAGCAGAGTTGGTGTTTTACATTTGATTTATTAAAAGAAAGACAAAATTATAAGAAGGAAGAAACTTGTATAGAAAATGCAGCTCTTTGACATATATATAATATACTACATAATATATAGTATAAATAGCATATATAATATCAATATATTATATTGATCTCAAAATCTTTAAGAATAAGCAGCTATGTCTACCACATTTGAATTGGATTATACTGTGGCCTGTCCTAACCAACCCAACACTATATATTATATAATGTTCCAGATGGGATCTGGCACAAGGTCCCATAATCAAATATTAACACTGTGTTGCCAGTGGTGTTTCCCCAGGTGTCTTATGAGAAATAGGGAAGAGACGGGCTGCAGCCTTGAGACGGAATCTACCATGTTCTCTCTGGCCCCTCTGCCACCTGGGGAAGCATCTCAGACAGTGACTGATGCAAGTCTGTTTGGAGCTCCTGCACAGCAGTGACAAGGCAGCCCTGCCACCCTGCCAGGCAGCTGTGTCTGAAGCCTGTTTGTTCTGCCAGGTGGGGCAGATTATTCCATCCGCCTAATTTCCCAGAGAGCCATGGACTCAGACTGCTGTGGAAGAATTGCTCTTTGCAGGAATATGAGGCAGGCAGAGAGATAAGAAAGAACCCCCATGGCAGTGGAATTCCTGGGAAGTAATAAAAAAGAAAGGGCTTCCATGGCAGTAAAATTCCTGGGAGGTAATAAAACCAATAGCCCCAAGGCTATGAAAGCCCACCTTGTGAGCACAGGAATTAAGGCCTGATAAGACCTGCTTGGAGCCAGCACAGACCCAGAAGAGGCTCCCCCCAGCCTTCCTCCAGCAAGAACAAAGACTGGGAAAGGAATTTCAGAGAAAACCATCAACTAGACTCAATTCTGACCACTTAGCAACCACCTTAACAAGGGACTCTTACCTGATGTGGGGCAGCTTGGGAGAAACGCCCCAAATGCCAAGTTGAACAAAGGAAGAGTGAGCTTATATTGCCCGAGCCCACGTGCTGCTTGTGTCCATGTATTGTCGCTAAGGCGTGTGGTGACTGAACACATGTGTCACCCGCATCTCCCCTCTTGAGATGCGGACTTTCACTTCTAATGCTGGCATGTGCCTGGGTCTCTCTGGAGAAGCACGGCCTCTCTTGGGCACATCACCTCTCTCCCCTCTCCCTCACTCTCCTACCTCAAAACCTCCAAATAAAATCTGTTTTTACTTTACCTCCTCATCTCCTCCTGAAATTCTTTTCTGTGAGAAAGGCAAAGAACCCAAAAGGTCCATGTAAGGCCTAGAACTGACTTTTCCTTTCCTGAAAAGAGCATTTCCTTGCTCCAGTCTGAGTCCACGGCTCCCTGAGAATTTGGTGGAGATTAGCTCCCAGGCTGTGAAGAACATGTGTACGTTGGGTGTGGCTTGGTGGCTACTTAGTGGGGCTGGTCCGATGTGAGGTGTGTACCATGAGGGCCTCATGGCAGGATTTATCAGTGCTAGACTTTATAGCTGGCCTGAGAGTAGCAGAGGTGGATTGGGAGAAAGTGGCAGCCTTCTTGAGGCTGCCTCTCCTCTCTGCTTCAGAGAAGTCCTGTGGACCCACCAGGACTGACCGAAAGCCATTCCTAATTTTACCCCATCATGGAAAAAAATTACAGGAGGAATCAAATAGTGAAATATAGGTAATTTAGTAAGAATTTGGTCAATATATAGTGAAATATAAAGGATTTAGAAGTAAAGGGCAATAAGGAGAGATAGGTTAAGATTTGTGCTCAGGAAAACACGGGCTTCTCCAGAGTGCAGAGAGCCAGTAAGTGTTAAAGTATGAGAGTCAGTATCTCAAGAGGGCCATGCTGGCAGCGTAGGTGCTGGCAACATGAGAGACAGCAAATTGCAGGCTGCCAACACGTGTGCTGGCAACACAGGCGCCAAGAGACCTGACGTCTTCCTCCTCTACCAAGTTAGTTAATAGACACTTCCCAGACTGCACCCTGGCCCACTACAGGCCAGTTGCCAGGGGTGGTCGCCAAGGGGGAGGGCTGGGAACAGTGGAGGTCTTTGATGACCTTTGTGTGTGAACTTTGTTCCAGGATAGAGCCTGTCTTGGGCTGTCCAGCCCCCTCTCCTTTCTAGAAGCCTCGTTGCTCTTGCTTTGGAATTCTGCATCTCAGTGCTTGTCCTGACTCCTGAGAGATGGGTCCTTTTCTCAAAGGCCTTTTCCCAAAGGACTCCAGGCTTGGGGCTGGTTTTGATTTCAGACAGTGTTTACCCCCCAGGTACCTGAGCAAGGCTCCCTTATTTTCTGCCTACAATACTCGCGATAACAAAATAAAGAAATTAAGTGCTATCCTTTCATGATCAATTTTTGTTACTAAATTTACTCAAGTTTATTCAAGCTCAGATTTCTGTACTGAATGTGTTTTTTTAAAAAAATATTTGAAATCTTTGGTATTTTACTGTTGTAAATAGAAAGTCTGGGGGACTGGGGCTTGACTAACAGGATAGAGCACATCGCTAGCATGCATGAGGTCCTAGGTTCTGTCCTCAGCACAGTATATGTCCTTCCTCCAGCAGGCCTCCAAAGTTAAGAAGTACCACATAACTGGGCCTGAGGACTGAACCATTAGGCCCTTACTGTGGGGCCAAGTATTGCCAGAAGTGGTCCCCAAGCTCTGTTGCAGACTGAGTAGTCACCAAGAGATTATGTGATAGGTATATCCAGGGCTGCAGAGATTGATAGAACAGGGGGTAAGTCATTGCCTTGTACATGGTGAACCCTGGTTTGAAAATATGGTTATACCCATGGTCCCTCAAATACTTCCAGAAGTGATCTCTGAGCACAGGGCTCAGAGGTCCTCAGAGTGTGGCCTGGCTCTCTCCCTACCAAAAAGATTGTAGGTCTATAGTTTGTATTTAACATTATATATGAAATACGAAAAACCCACACTCTTTATAGCACATATGAGTATATACAAAAATTAAAACATTTGTCAGACTTAAAATAGATATGTATGGGGCTAGACAGGTTCTAACTGATACCCATAATCACAGTAAGCCAAGCAAGAAGACAGAGCAATCCACACATCATGAGTTAAGTCATTTTCAACATCCAGACTCCACAGTTCCTCAGAGCTCAACCCAAGAGAAAACCTGATCTTTCCCCTTTAAGTTTCATCAGTAAATGCTCGAGATGAGAGCCTTCTACTGAGAATATACCACCTACATGGCAGAGCCTGGCAAGCTACCAGTGTTTTATTTGATATGCCAAAAACCAGTAACAATTATGGACCTCAATTTATTACCTGAAGAATGGTTTGAGACTCTTCCTCTTCCTGGAGCAAGCAGATGCCCTTGGGCTAAACTTGCTTGTGACAGGGCTTGTGGAGATGTTACTGGTGCCCGCTTGAGTAAATCAATGAATAAAGGGAAGTCAGTGGCAGTGGTAGTCAGACTTAAAAATGTCTTTCATTAGAAATTCTTAGGAATCATCACAAAGTAGACCTTGTTCCCGAGCACCGCCCGAGGGGTTCTGCGCGCGGGCCGGGGGGAAACCCCCCCCCGGCCGGGGGGGGGCCCCAACCAAAAAAGCGTTTTTAGACCTAAGTGAAATAAAAGGTGAAGTCAGGAACAATAGGAAAGCTTAAAAGACCCCTCACAGGCTTGAAAAGCTAAATGATTCAGTAGTAAAGGAAATCTTTCAGTAGAAAATGAAAGTTAGAAGCATATGGAATGTATGATAGCAGTACTCAGGAAATTACTAGCTCAAATGATTTATTAAAAATAAATATAAAATATAAATAATGCAAAGTATTGTCTAAAAACCCAAAAAGACAGGAATTGGGGAGAGGGGGGGAGAGAGAGGGGAAAGAGAGAGAGAGAGAGAGAGAGAGAGAGAGAGAGAGAGAGAGAGAGAGAGAGAGATTAAGATGTTGGCTTAGTAGTTCAGTGTACCACTTATTTTAACGGAGTGGGTAATGGAAAATCAGCTTTCCAATCACGAAATCTAAAAATTTCCCAACAGGGAAATGTAAACAACACCTTCTTCTGCCTGATGAGGGATGGAGGTTAGCTCTGCCTGGATGGGAGAATGAATCAAGCTTTCATGTATGTGAGCCATGGAATGGAATATCAGCTCTGCACTTGGATTGCTCAGAGAGGTAAGGGAATAAGGAAGAGGAAAAGGAAGAATTCTAGTTTGTGTTTGACTGTAATTCACTGTATCACTGTCTTCCCGTTCATCATCATAACATTTCCATATGTCCTGTCTCATGCTAGTAGAGCCCAAGGGCATCTGCTTGCTCCAGGAACATAAAGAGCCTCAAAGCATTCCATCAGGTCATGGGAATGAGGACTATAATTGTTACTGGTATTTGGCATATCAAATACGACACGGGTAGCTTGCCAGGCTCTGCCATGTGGGTGGCATACTCTTGTAGTCACCTCTCAAAAGTAAAAAACAATGAATTTTAAAAAAACATGGAAAGAATAAGAATGTCAGGGAGAGGGCTGGAGCAATAGTCCAGTGGGTAGGGTTTTTGTCTTGCATGCCACAAACCCATGTTCGATTCCCAGCATCCCATACGGTCTCCCAAGTACCACCAGGAGAAATTCCTGAGTGCAGAGCCAGGAATAACCCCTGAGCATTGCTAGGTGTGACCCAAAAAGAAAAAAAAAAAGAATTGTCAGGAAATCTCTTGTCCTCTGACAGCACCTTAAAGAGCCATCCCTCCCTGATAGCCATTCACACATGGAATCACTGCACCAATCAAGGATCAGGAGAGATCTAGCAGAAGCCAGTTCTTAGCTCAAGAGTTAAGTCACTGTGGGGCCCTGGTCAGTTCAGGCGATGGAAGCTCTCGACATTCAACCCTCCTGGCAGGTAAGATAACAGCATTCACACTGGACCAAGGTACGGTTCCTGCCCCTGAACATTAACAACATTGTTTTTCAGGGTCATGGTTTTTGAGAGGCAGAAATACTTCCTTAAGGGGAAAAAATCAATCTGTCAAATTATTCCCCCAAGACGGTATGAATAAAATGGTTCTTAGAATGTAAGCACACTTTTGAGTAACGTACCCCTTTGGTGGCGGGGGAAAGGGTACTGGGATTCCTCAGGCTACAGCCTGTGAGCCGCAGGGCGTGAGACAGGGAACAAGCCTGGGACCTCAAAACCTCCGGACACATTGCCCTCCCTGCTGCCTGGCCAGGTCTAAGAGACAGACCCCTCTACTGAGTCACATGACACGCCAGTGATAATACCCGACAGCAAAACTTAGGGGGCTGAATTCAACCTAGCAGTGAAACTGCTTCCTGCAGTCCTCTGCAGAGAGCGAGCAGACGAGAGATGGTCTGCTATGGTCACTAGGATGTGTATATGTGAACACATATTACTGTGAATACTCAAGCAGTTATTCATGTCCAATGCATTAACTGTATCACTGTCTTCCCGTTCATCATCGATTTGCTCGAGCGGGCACCAGTAACATCTCCATATGTCCTATCTCATGCAAGTAGAGCCCAAGGACACCTGCAGTCCAGACAGAGGGCAGAGCTGATACTGGCTCTCACTGTGTTCAGCCGCTCATGAGGTGCCCAGGAGGGATGGCAGGTTCTAGCCCTGGCCCGCCACCCCAGCAGAGCCTCACAACAAGCCAGACGACCCCCCACTCCATGAGGACCTCCATTTTCCACATTCCGGACTTCCCCCTCGTCAGAACTCCACCCAGCAGACCAGCCTATCACAGCCCGGCTTGCGTGGTTCATCAATAAATGCTGGATTTTGAGATGACTACAAGAGTATGCTACCCGCATGGCAGAGCCTGGCAAACTACCCGTGTCGTATTTGATATGCCAGATACCAGTAACAATTATAGACCTCATTATTATAGACCGCATTAACATATATAACTAATAAAAATGAAATATTAAAAGTTTATTGTTATTGTTGTTGTTGTTGTTTTGTTGTTGTTGGGTGAGAGAGGGTTGGGCCAAATCGACAGTGCTCAGGAGTTATCCTGGCTCAGTGCTCAAGGGTTGCAGCTGGTGGTGCCTGGGGAACCATCTGCAGTGCTGGGGACTGAACCTGGGCTGGCCACATGCAAGTCAAGTGTCTTCACCCCTGTGCTATCAATCTTTCTGGGCCAAAATAATAAAAGTTGCCAGACCCGAAATGGCAGCGTTAAAGGCATAGAACCTACCAGTGCATCTCACAGCCTCTTAACTCTGAGACAAACCAGACTCCTGTCCTTGGGAGGAAGGCAGGTGTGAAGAAGGCAGAGGTGAAGGTCTGTTTGACTGTAATTAGGCAAATGTTACTAGAGTTTTGGTCTAGGCTTTTCTTAGACACTTGACAAGGGAAATGGCTTTTTGGGGAATCTTAATTTCTCTTTTGGTTGCCTGGCTTTGGGTTTGATGCTTCTATATCACATTTTTACCTGAGCCAAGAGGCAGAAAAGAAATCCAGGGAATCTGCCAACTGATGCTTCTGTGTTTTGAAGTCCCTAATGTGTCCTTGACCTTCTTTATAACTTCTTTTTAGTCTTCTTTCAGAGTCTTTCCATACTTGTTTGTTGACTTATATTCAGGGATTTTAGGATGAAGAGGAAGTATCTGGGAGAAATAACACTACTCCATCTCTGTAGAGCGTGTCTCCCTGCCAGAGGGACCCCATCTTTCATCCCCTCCTGGCCTGTGTGCTGGAAGGAAACTCCTCTCCATTGTTCCAAGAGGCAGGTGTAAACCATAGGCAACTATAGCCCATTAACAAACTGTTCAGCTTGCAGAATCACTGCCCCCCCAATTGCTACTATTCCCATAACCACAAGCCAATTGTCATCTTTGCCTATAAACCAGTTTAACTATGTGAGCTAGCTTAGTTTCGTTCTGGAACTTGCTTTGCTGATCACAGCTCCAGAAGCCTCTTACCCACTGTATCCACTGTCTAAGATGTGATTTTTTGCCTTTATAACCTCATCTCTGACTGTACTCAGGACCATGAGTTCTTAGGGACTCTAGTTCAGTCCTGGCCCCCACCTTCTGTAATAAAGACTCCCAGGTTGGCCTCCTGAGAGGTGCTCATCTATGTCTTGTGAAATTCTCTTGCAAAGAGAACAATTTCTCATTAACTGTGATTTTGTTTGTTGAAGGGAGCAGAAGGTGAACTCATTTCCATTTCTGGGAAGGTGCAAATGCATGTTTGGAGAAGAATTTACAAATCGTGTTGATTTGTTTATTTTCTCAGAGAAATATCAATAGTGTGATTTTCAGTTTCTGCTTTTCCAGGACCCTGGAATTTTCTAGCAAAGAAGGAGTTGATTTGTTAACACAGACATAATGCTATGTTGTTTATGAAATTACTACAGCTCCTTTCTTACCTTAGAATGAATGGTTCAACTCTCATGCAATGAAAATTTCTATTTTCCCAAGCTCAGACTTGATCACTCATTGAACTGTTGACATTTGGGACTAGTTAAGTCTTTGCTGAATGCTGTCTTAAAAGTTGTAGAATATTTAGCAACATCCCTAGCCACTCCCTTCTAAATGCCTTTAACAATCCTCCAAACCCCTTGCATTTATAATAA
The DNA here is from genome assembly GCA_021461705.1 of Cryptotis parvus. Lineage (NCBI taxonomy): Eukaryota > Metazoa > Chordata > Mammalia > Eulipotyphla > Soricidae > Cryptotis > Cryptotis parvus. Next base: position 77,983 of record JAJIBD010008908.1, read on the forward strand.
TTGAAAAGTCTCCAGACATTGAAAAATGGCCCCCTAGTGAGTAAAATTGCTAGGGAAAAAAACCACTGCTTTCACTTGTTCACATTATGACAAACATGTCTGAATACTATCCAAAGAGATATACACTCCATTGAATGAAGTTGCAGATAAGAAAAGCTCCATCCCACCTTTTTCTAGACAATATTTTCTTAGTAATTTGAGTGGAGATCTGTGATTATTCAGAAAGTTCCTCTTTACTGGTGTAGAAGACTCTTCAATAGGAATTGTTGTGGTGAAGACAATGGACCAAATTGTTATAATATAATTAAATAAATTCTGCTCTGACTCTGTAGAAAAGAAGCAATAACTTTGCTTGTGCTATGAGGTAATACCCAAGAGTATATGAGTAGAAGATTTTCAAGGTAAATGTGTAGACTTTCCTTGAGAAAATATGAAGTCTGGAAGTTACTGAAATGGAATTCTCTCACTGATTAAGGGTAGATTTAATTGAAGGAGAAATATGGAGAAATACCCCCAAATTTTCTCTTTTATTGTTTCATTGTTTACCCTCTCAATGCCTGAGAGTACACTCCAAATGGGAAAAGATTTGTGTCTAATATTACAGCTTGATTTCTGAGAATCAGAGGCCTTTTTAATACTCTTTCCTGCCTTTGTGATTATTTTTTGTAAATTAAACATTTTAAAAATATTTGACAAGCATTTTATGAAATTTTGTTTCAGTCTCTAAAGAACTATATCCATATTAAGAGACATTTAAACATATTATTATTCTAAATTGATCTGGCTAAATTGAATAAAATAATATGTGATAAATTGAATCTAAAACCCTAAATACAAGTCATTAAAATGATATGCTCAATTTGGTCCCCAAAACAGAAAGAATCATTAAAACACAGCTTTCACAAACTGGAGTACAGAACAGAGCAGAGATACCATCTGAGTCCATCTCTTGAGTTTAAATGTTTTCAGTTTGGGCATTTTAACTCAGCATGGACAGTAACCTCATGTTATCCTTTGAGAGATACCTTCAGATAAGTTTGACCAGCAGGTCATATATCTTGCAATCCTAAGTACACTCATGAGTTAGGGGAGCAACATAAGCACTAAACAAAATCTATGTGATGAGATACTGTTCAGTTACACGGAATAAATGACTCCAGAGGGTATGTTAATATATTTATAGCAAGGCTTCTTAAACTTTTTTCACTCTTGAGCCCTTTTTGTTGGAGACATGCAACCCAGGCTACAAGATAAAGTGAATCCATTGCACTTTTGATTTTGAATGAATAATTGGTCTTTGTGTGTGTGTTTAGTTGCCCTTTACTGTTGTAACATTTTTTGCACCTCTGCCATTCAGTTATGAGACCCCATATCATGACTCACTCTTTAAGGAGTAAAGTGTCATTGAATGGCCATGTTGCCAGTTACCTGATATTTCAGTGGAAAGGCAGAAGTATATAGTGCTGAGAGTTCATTGTGTTGGGCATTGTAGCATCACACAAATTAGCTATACAACATTCCAGAATTCCTTTCCTGTTCTCCACCTATTCATCCTTACTTCCTTCTCAAACTCTTGGCCACCACTAATATTTTTGTTTGTGTGTTTTTAGGGGCACACCTGGTGATGCTCAGGGTTTACTCCTGGATCAGAAATTATTGGGAACCATATGGGATTGAACCTGGATTGTCCACATGCAAGGAAAACTCCCCACCCTCTATACTATCATTCTGTCGTGCTACTGATATTTTTATTCTATTCATAGTTGCCTTTTACAAACTGTCATTTAGCTGTAATCTATAACATGTAGCCATTTAACATAAATTTAACTTAAATGCATTTATGTTTCCTCTATATTTGTTTCATAGCTTGCAAGCACTTTACTTTTATCAATGAGTAATATTCAAATGTGTGGATATACACAATGTGTTTAGTCACCAATTGAAAGGAATCTTGTTAGATTCCAAAATTTGAAAAATACAACTAAAGTTTCTTTAAATATTCTTGTGCAGGCTTTTGAGTAGACACGCATTTTCAGTACTTTCACTGTATATCCCAAGAAATATGACAGTTTGAGTTTATTTTAGTTTGCCCTTGTATGTGTGTGGCCATTTTGCATTCCTCTTGGCATTGCATGAGAGACTTCCTGTTGTGTACAAGTATTTGGTGCCATCAGTGTTCTAGATTTCGGCCCTTCTAACTGTGGTATGGTAGCATCCCATTGTACTGATTTGCCTTTCTCTTATATAGATATGGAGAAACATTTCATATGTTTATTTTTATTCTGCATATCTTCCTGGGTGAAATAACTCTTCAGATATTTGGGTATATTTAAATTATATTTTTTACTTTTTTAAAAATAAATTATTAATTTTGCTCATTTATATATTTTGGAGAGCCATACCTAGTGGTGTTCAGGGGCCACATCTGGTTCTGTGCTCAGGGCCTACACCTGATAGTAC